>JAECUM010001471.1:0-94971 GCA_016617855.1 Megalonaias nervosa
TTTTTTTAGGTTTGTGTAATTCAGCTGCAAGATCATCATACAATTCCTTTCCAAGTCCTAATTTATATTTTGCTCCAATAAAACCCTGCACCAACTTTTGGTCAACCCTTTCTCTGATTCCTTTTGGTTTCACACTACTAAGTTCGTCTAGCATTACCTTATCACAGTCTGATTTTGAGTTCTCTACACGAACGTTATCAGGACGTTCTATATCACGATAACAAATGTCGTGGCGCATTGCTATCTCATCAACTTGATTGTAAGGCTCTTGTCCCGTCAGTGGATTATCGTTTTCATCTAGTTGTTTATCCAGTGGATTATAAGGTCCAGTATATTTATGGCCTGGCAATGTCCAACCGCCTTTTGGTTTCGGTAATTTGCCAATATCTTTATGTATGTCTATGCCTATTCGTATTATTTCTCTGTTGTTACATTGTTGACAGTATGTGACAATTTTATTTTGCTCAAGACATAAATCTCTGTCAGAATCGCACTTGCATATCATTATTTATCAGTCGTCTAATAAAATAACGTCCCTGACATTGTCAGGGCAACCAGCTCCCAACAGCTTTGTTGTTGGGGACAATTTCTTTAAAAACATACTTTTTCTTTTATCACAAATTGCGCAAGTACATTTTAGCATCATCCTGTTGCTCTTTGTTTTTTCTGTTGTTTCATTGATGTTTTCTGTTTTAGTTTTACATTTGAGACAATATGTTGACATTATATACACAAGTTTAGATACAATTAATTGCAAGCTTTAGATAGATTTACAAAAATTAATTGCAATCTCATCATTGGCGCGAGACGGTTGCTTGTCAAACTGTAAAATCAATTTTAAAAAATCTGGATTTTCATTCATCTGTTTTATAAACATCACGCAATAATATCCACAAGCAGAAGTTCCAACAGGTTGAAGTTGATCAGACGAATAATTTATTATTTTATATTTTTTGTTTATATATTTCTTTATTGCGTCGCTTGGAGGAAGTCCAAATGAGTCAAAATAATTATTGCCGTAGACTGCTACCCAATGTGTACCAGATCCGTCGTTGAAATCTTGTATATTTATCACACAGGAACCATCTGAGATGTTGGTAAGTTCATCTTTGGAATAAACTCCATGGAAATTTTTTATTTGTTTTAGCTTATCAAGTATATCAAAGTTACTTAACGCAGGAGATTTTGTCTCTAGAGGTTTCAACGTCTCGTGCCCGGCAATGTTAGTCCTCGGCCAATTCCAAACAGACCTGGCAGTAGACTTCCCGCTAATCCCGCTATTAATGCTCCTATATATCCGCCTTCGGTTGCTCTTCGACGTCGCGGCGTCTTTTGTTTTTTTTCCTTGTCATTCTTTTTGCTGTCTTTCGTCGATGCGTTGCATTGGGCATTATATTTATTAGTCACATAAAATTATACTAAAAGTTAAACTGAAAGTTTCTTTATACCACTGCCAACAATTCCATGACCTTCAACTGCTTTTTTCGTTGCGCCAGACGCTGCTGCTAGTCCTAATGTATCCAACACCAGCAAAAGTTTTGGTATAAACGTTCTGGCTATTACAGATAGTGCCGGACCGAAGAAACCACCGTGTTTTAACATCGCAGTTATTTGTGTGGCACTTAAATTTAAAGCAAAAGGTTTGCCGCGGTTATACTTATTTACTTGTTTTTTGGTTAACATTAATTTTGTTAAAGTATCCAAAACACCTAAGGTGTTAGGGTCGACTTTTAATGATACCTGCCTCTGCTTTGCAACAGCAGCTGCTAATTTTTTAAGTTGACCATCAGTCAAATATATTTCTTTTACAATATATTTTGTCATTATAAACAGATTACAGATTAAACTTGTACGGTCATTTTACCTCCGACAGAATCAATCGTAATAGATCTGTCACTGATTACTAACGCGTACACATACAAAGCCGCTGCTGGAACTACTCCAAGTGTCCAGGTAATTTCAATATCAGCTGTTGAGTCGACAGCTCGGTCGCTATGTTTACTAACATCAAAATTAAATATTGGGTAAAGTGTACGAAATTCTTTTACTGATAGATCCGTCTTCAACGTCCCGATATTTTTGCACTGCGTCGAGCAGATACATATACGGCCAAGATACGTTTTTATTAGCGTCATTTGCAAAATTGCATTCTATCGCTCGTTCCGGATAATGTTTTGAATTTAGTCTAGCCCATATTCGTCTAACATCGGCGTGGTCAAATACTGCATTATTTTGTTGTTGGTCACCACGTTGCGCTTGCTGCTGAAATACAACAAATAATTGCCTCTGCAGTTGTTCACTTGCTGTTGTTGTAACTCGCCATGTGTAGTCGGTAGTATTTGGAACTGCTGTCTGATATATTTTATGTTGCTGAAAATAAATTCTGTTTGTATGTTTTTGCAGCATACTATTTAATTCTGACATTTTAGTGATTGATGGTGTTATTCGTGGCATCCACAGCGCAAGTTTATTTATGATAAACTGTACATCAGCTCCGCCATATCGAAATAAGCAATCATTTTGTTCTGCTCGATCTAAAATTAGTGTATGCTTAACTCCACGAAATACTTTGTTGTAATCACGACAAAATCCAAATATTGTACTTAACGGCAGCATCATTGTAATTTGACGTGATACTGCTGAAAGTTCTTTTCTCCTAGCATAACCTTCATTTGAACGTATATTTCTTACGCTAATTGCGTTATTAATCAAATTTAACATTGCAACACCGTCCGCAGCTGGAGCTGGTGGTGTTATACCAAGATTATTACGAGCAGCAGTAAGTGAGACTCTTGTAGCGTCTGCGTTAGCTTCTGCAGCTGGTGCGGCTATACCAAAATTGACAGCATTAGCAATGAGAAAACCTCTTACAATTATAACATCTGCAGCGGCATTATCCCCATGTTCTAATACTCCTTTTGAAATAAATTCTCCAGATACAGTTCCAGCCCCAGTATCTTTAAACCACATCGTGTTAGTTGCAGTTGATCTGGAGTAATTATCAGAAAACGAAATAGTATTTAAGATTGTACTTGCAACTTGTAAATGACTTGAAATATCTTCGACAGTTTGATTGGCCAGCTGATATCTAGCACTTTTAAATAAACACCAACCATTATTTATAAGAGCTACTTCTGCGTTAGCCGCAATTACGACAGGTGGATTAGCTACTGTCATAATCTGTCCACGAACTTTCAATATTGCTTTGTGTGGCAGTAGAAACACATCTTCGTCTCGAGTATTAAATGTTCTAATACCAGCTTTATTTGGTTCATTAGAATTTTCGTCGAGATACTCAGTATATTCAAATTCTGTTACAGTTCATCGATGTCATAAGTTTCTGCTAAATCGAGATAATTTTTAACAGACATTTTTTATTTATTAGATTATATAAAATTGTCACTGCGGCGCTGTTACTTTAGATATTAATTTTTGTATAATCTGCTCTCCCTTTGGTGATAAAAGTTTTTTTGTTGTTGTTATCATTGCTCGTTGAGTTTCTTTTGTTGGAGCGATTTCTGATATAACTTGTTTGATTGTCGGTGGTTTCTCGCCTTTAATTTTATCAGCTATTTTTTATCCCACCGCAGTTTCAGCAGCAGATGCAGCTCCAGTTGCAAAAGCTTTTGACGCGTCAAGTGCAATTGGTGCAACTTTACGCGCGATTCCCGGAGCATATTAAATAATTTTAGTAAATATATTTCCCAAAAATCCACCAATAAGTTTTCTTCGGTAGAATATTTTTTGTTTCATTATATCTGAGGTTGCATAATTTTATTTTGCTCGTAAATGTAAATAATAAGTAACAACCTCGTTATTCAAATCCAGCTGTCGTCCAGATTGATCTGTCAACTGCATATTTATTGCTGTTATTTGATTTTCAACATTTAGCGGATAATGAATAACTTGCCATGGTCTAATTTACATGAGCGATCCCGGTGGAACATCTGGCGAAAAACTGTATATTGTTTGTCCATTCCTGCCATGGGCTGAGTAAGATCCAGTTGCAATGGAGCAATTTATTAATATTGTATTTATGTCAGTTATATTTACTGGCAGATCACCGTCATATGTTATAGTTTGTTCAAAAACAACATAATTTCGATGATAAAATCCTATCAGTGGTGCGATACTTATTGGCGATATAAAACTAACTATCATATTTCTTAATGTTATCCTAGCGCGTAACGTATTATAATTTGGTGTCAGCTCAAAATTGTCAGCTACACCATTATTTTGTGTTATAAGTTCTTTTATTGTTTTATTTAGATCAGTTACGTTGTAGGCTCCTTGTGGAATTTTAAATGTTTTCCATTGCGGGTTTCTTATTACATTTGGAGTAAATGTAAATTCATTTTTTACTCCAGTTTCTACGTTAGCGATAGAATGCCAGCACGTGCAGGAAATTAGTCCAATTTCGTACTGTTTTTCAGCATCAAGTTGTTTTTGGCGGAATATAATTTACTGAAAAATTTGCGCTATCTTTAGCGGCTGTGCTAGAGTCTAGTAATAATGTTGTTGACATGGCTATTTATTATACTTTTTACAAAATTAAGTCGCCGTGTAAAGTTTCGTATTCGTCAGATGTTAATAAATTTTCCGATCTTAAATTATCAAGTATATCAATAATTTCATTGTCAATTTCAGCGCCAACATTCTCAGCTTCCTTTGATGATATCAGCAGCATTAACCTGCCTATCATTTCAGCAGTTGATGTATATATTTTTACACCTGTTCCAGTTTTTGCTTTTTCAGCTTTCTCTAAGCGAAGTCTATCATAACCATTAAATACAGTTATAAAATTTTGTCCTTCAGTTCTGAATTTTCCAGTTCTAAATTTTATTGCAGCATTTTTAAAAACACCAGCAATAACACCTTCTCGTGCTTTTTTGTAAAGTTCTGTGAAATTTTTTTCTTCAGCTTTATCAATATCATCTAAAGCTTGTTTACCATCTTTAATTTTTTTTACTTAATATAACAATTAAAGAATCATATTCATTTTATGTTAATTTATCAATATTATCAACATTTTTAATATTATTTTCTTTTATAAAATAATCATAATCTGATAAACCTATTTTTTTTTTAATGTTTCTTTCATTTTTTCAATTTGCTTCCTTCTTTCAGTTTCTTCTGAAGTTTTGATTTTTTCTTGAGATATAACTGGTGGTTTTTCAATCTCTTCTAAAAATGTTATGCCCTCTGGTATCTCAGCTTGTATTCTTTAAGTTCTACTTCTTTCAATTTCTTCTTTTCTATATTCTTTCACTCGATTTTCATCATTTATTTTGAATTTCCTTAAAAAAGTCCAACCCTTACCAAACCCTCCAGTTCTATTAGCCTCAGCTGTTTGATTAAAGACACCATCTCTAATTTTTTGAGTTAATTTAATCATTTCACCATCTCCGGTAGCTTTGTTCAATTTAGTTAAAGACTCATTGCCAGCAAGCATTATTACATTTAAATCATTAATCAATTTGTTATATCTTTCTTCTGACCAAGACTTTAAACTGTTAATATCATTTATATTATTTTCTGTTAGAAATTCATAATATTCATCATCTGATATTTTTCATTTGCTTTTTTCCTAAAAACTCGTCTTTGTTCATCAATTTCTAAAACTTTATCGTTCTCTCACCAATATCTTTTTGTTCTCTTTCAATATCCCCTAATTTTTCTGATAATTTTCCTAAAATAGTCCTAATCTCATTTGAAGTTAATTCTGCTAATCATCGTTCAAATAAAATTGGATTATTGATCAGCCGATTTAGTTCATTTCGTCTAGCAACAGAATCATCAATATTTGCTACAAGAGCCTCAGCCAATCTTCTTCTTTTCTCATCAGATCTGGCGATAATTTTTGCGGCAGCTGCTTCTTGTTGTTCTTTGACTAATCCAAGTAAACCTTTTTCCTGTAGTCGCTTAACTTCTTCTGATAACGGTCTAGTTTCAGGTTGTTTTCCAAGTAGAGCCTCAGTAACTGGTTTGAGAATTGTGGCTGTTGCTTCTACAGCAGTTATTTGTCCACGTCGTGCTTGTTGTACTTTTTGCTTAAATGCTGCCTGAGATTGAGCACGTTTTTTAGATCTTCTACATGTTTTCCGTACTTTGCTTGTCTTTCCATTTTATTATATATAAATTTTATAAAATTAAGACTATCGAAAACAAAAACTTACTGCAAGTAACTGTCAATATAACGACGAAACATTTTAGCTGGATCAAGTGTTAGTTTATCAAATAAGAAAAGGTTATATTTATCCGCTGTCGCTTTATGATATAATTCGATAAATTATCTTTTGTTACGTCGCCGCATTGCTCGTTCGCAATATTTCTAACATCAACATTGCCCAGCCCTGGAAATAATATAAAACAACCAGTATTTCGTCTGATAAATCTGTCAACATTATAAAAACCTTGGGCGAGATAAACAGAATTACATTTTTTTTATTTCGCGACAGTGAAAAATACGATCTTATTTTGTTCATTTCTACATTATTTAGCGGAATATCGTCAAAAACAACTATCTTATGTTCATCTGAATCAAGTTGATTAACTGGAACAAGATCTTCTGGTTGTTTAATAATACAAAGATTTTCACCAGCCTCAAGATCATCATGAAGTTTGTTATTATATTCGCTTAGTAGCTCATACTTATCTTGCTGTGGATTAACTGTATAAATATAAACTCGATCGCAATTAAAATTGTCACCAAGAAGTAAATTCAGGAGCAAATTTGTTTTTCCCGATCCAGTTCGCCCAACAATAAGATAATGACAATCTGGAAGTTCGTTGTTATGTTTATGTTTCACCAACCGCTCTGTATCAAAATTTAATATCGACGATTTCGCCATTGTTTGTTATACAATTTTATGTTATATTAAACTGACTAATGTCAACAATTTTTGTAGGACAATAAATAAATAATGAGCTATTATACAAAATTTGGAACATTAATAGACAATTCATCAGCTGTAAGTACAACAATAACAAACGGTAAGGTTGATTTATCGGGCTATCTAAAAAAATCTGGCGACACAATGACAGGAAACTTGTTTATGTCAAATCAATGAGTACTAGATTTGGAAACAGCGTATCCGCCAATAAATGTTGTTAATACACAAGCTGTTAGTTATGCACAACTAAAATCCGTCGACGATAATAAACTAGATAAATCTGGCGGAACTTTAAGCGGTAACTTAGATATGTCAGGAAAAAAAGGTTATAGGCTTGGAGACTGGATATCCACCAGCAAACTTAAATCAAACTCAAGAGGTAAGTTATTTTCAGTTGAAATATATGGATAATAACAAACTTGATAAAACCAGTGGGACAATTACAGGTATTATTAACATGTCAGGTCGACGAGTGTTAGGTTTAGAAACTGTATACCCACCAGCAAACTTTGATAACACACAAGCTGTAAGTTATGCACAACTAAAATCTGTTGACGATAATAAACTTAACAAAGCCGGTGACACAATGACAGGTAAACTGTTTATGTCAAATTCAAAAATAACTGGATTACCAACTACCTCACCACCAGCTAATGATGCTGATGCTATCAGTTATGCTCAGTTAATAGAAGAACTTGCTCCATACTTTAAGAAATCTGGTGGACCAATGTCAGGTAATATAAACATGAGAGACAAAAAAATAATTACGACATATGTTCCAGTTAACCATAATGATCTGACAAATAAAGCATATGTTGACAATGTATCTGGTGGTATAAAACGAACTAAAAACAATGTTGGATATATTCCAACACTTTGTAAAGCAACTGACAACCGAGCCGGGTTTGAGGTAAGCGCATCAGCATATTATCCTGAAAATTATCCTCATCACGCTTTCTCTGATAGACAAGAATGGACTACTAACGGAGAAGTTGAAAATTTTTGGATTAAAATTAAATGTCCTACTACAGTTGCTATTTGGCAATTTCATTTGCGAGGTCGATTAAATTCTAGTGTTGGTCGAATTTATAATTGGCAATTGGAAGGATCAAATGATGATATCAACTGGACAACATTGTATAGCACAACAGACACTTACATTTCAACAACACAATATTTTACAATCCCGACAGAAAACACTGTTAACAAGTACTTATATTTTCGAGTCAATGTTTTAGCTGCTGAACATCCATTTCCAGGACTAACAGCATTTCAAATATACACACTCGACGAACAAATTTAATCTAATGCTATAAAACAATGTCAGAATCACCAATTATAACCATTGCAAGAGAATTTTATGATAATATTTTTAACCCTAAAATAGATGTTGGAGCCGTTGATGCAGCAGCAAAAACAATCCAAGATATGAAATATACTGGCATCAGTTTATTAAACAGACTAATAACGCCAGATTATGTTTATAATTTTATTCGCGTTATGTATATGCGAGGACCACAACTGAAAAAAGCAATAGAAAACTTTGATATTATAAGCAGATACTGTTATCCCGATGATTGTCTAGAAGAATAAAAACAAGTTGAAATTATATTTTAAAAAAATATTACTCGAGCTTGATTGGCATAACATAGATTTGATAATAAAATCAGACTTAATAAAAGCACGAGTTTATAGTGGAAAAACACTGGAAAAAAGACGAATAAACGAAAATCATACTCGTCTTGACAAACTAGTGGAAAATAAAAAATAAATGAGAATATAAAGAAACAAAAAGTTATATGATAGTTTTTCAAAACGAGATATTTTTAAGTATCTCGGAATGTACTACCATGACAAAGAAACCTTGGTTAAAATCGTTACTATGACGTCAGACACAGAGTTGATTATTAAAGTATACGCAAACGCAATTTTGCCAATGATACGTAAAAAACACCCAGAATTTGATCCGAGTATTGTTAACAAGTCTCTAAAGATAATCAAAACTTTAGACGATGAAATTAGTAATTTTAGTGATGATGAGCTAGAAAAGTTTGTTGAAGAATTCAATCAAACAAAGTTGGAAGTAAAGTCTGATTCTTATTATGATATAAGTGAAGAAGACGATGTTCCATTCCCATCAATCCTGTACTTTAGACAATTGTCACTACGAAATTATTACAACGAAATTAAAACAATACTCACAAAACCATATGAAAAATTAATGTTAAAAGTAGCTTCTGCTGTTGGTCATCTTACACTTGAACTAGATAAGCTTAAAAAATTAATGCTAGCAAATTTCGTAGTCTCATATACAATTATCAGACAACATCTTGTTCTCAAAAATTTCACGTTAGATCAGTTGAGCTTAGTATTAGGGTATATTGATGAAACAGAAATCGATTACAGTAATTTGGTAAATAAAACAGATTTGTACGAGAGTGAAGTAGGAAATAGTTTTGATTCATACGCTTGGTTAAAGAAACAATATGTACTAACAGATGAACGATATAATGATACTTCGTCAGATGTTTATGACAAATGCAGAATTTTTATAGCTGATACTAAGAATAACAAATTTCGTGATTTTCTTGATTCAATTGCTGGTACTAGAACTTTTGTTTTTGTATAAATATTGTATAATGAAAAAACAAATAATTGATTTCAGTCATATTTCAGAAGATATTCCAAAACAAGATGTTGACGCTCTAATGCAATATTACAAATTTTACCATCAAATCCTCTGGTGTGTAAAAGAATGTTATAAATACTACCGTAGAATACTTCGAGTAATATCATATTTGCCATTGTTAATGACTAGCTCTGGTATAATCTCAAGTGGAGCATTATTAAATCCGTTTCTGTTGATAATATCTGGCGTCGGTGTCTCTCTTTCAACACTTGTAAAAAAAAATTGAACCTAAACTTGAAACAAAAAAAAATTCTTGTAAAACAGCAAGTATCACCTACAAAAAAGTACTTGATCAGATACGATCTTACTTGCGAGGTGTAAAATATGATATGGACGATTTAATACGCGAGTTTCGTATTATTGACAGTATGTTAACGGATAACCTACCAATGAGAGTCAACAGATATGAAAAAGATTATCATAAAATATGATTACAACAGTAGATCATTGTCAAAAAATGCGTCAACTATATTATCAATAACGGTCACAAGAAAGACATCATCATGCAAAGGACCCCTTAAAGGAACCACAGGCAATGAAGGGGCCTTAATGAATAGTAACTGCTTATGATGCTACTGGTTATTTTTTATATTTTGTATAGTACAAGGGGGCGGGGTATCAAAGGCCACTCCAAATAAAATAGTTTTAGTCTTATTTTGAGCTCAAAATGACTCCTTAATAAAATTACAAAATAGAAAGCTTTATAGGATAATTCTCGGTTTGGTCTAGGATCTGCCTTTTAGTTTACTACTATTATAACACACACACACACACACACACACACACACACACACACACACACATATATATATATATGTATATGTATGTATATATATATATATATATATATATATATATATATATATATATATATATATATATATATATATATATATATATATATATATATAATATGACTATGTATGTATGATTAATATGTAAAAGAAAGCTTTATTGTATAAATCTTTTTTTTTCTTTATGAGGAGATGTATGTATGTAGATAGGTAGGTAGGTAGGTAACGCCACTTCACTTGAAGGTAACAGTTTTGCCCATGACACTTGCAACCTTCCGTTGACGGAACGTCGAGATTGCACTTGACTTTTTGGTTGTCACCTCATTTCAGTAAGACAGAATACCAAGCAATGAAATACAATATATTTTAATAAAATGCAAAGCTGTATAAAAAGTAGTGCCCAAAGAAAGTATATACAAAGCATAGCATGAATATAAAAAATTGAAGACTTAAAAAGTAGTACCATAAGCAGGAATATGACAACTTTAGGACATAAAATTTGGCACTGAAAGCAACTAAAACTTATATAAAAACCTAAAACAATAAACTTTTTCAAGTACTAACCACTACAAGTATATGTAAACGTAAGACCTAAAAAGCGTCTTAGAACTGCAAACGAGACAAAAGAACTCTTGCACAAGACCATTCATTATGCGAAATTATAAAACACAGACTTAAAAGAAAACCCGTACACAAAATTCACCGTAGCAGATTAATAATTAGAGTTAAGTGACCTCGCCCCATCCCGACCAATTGTCAAACTATGCTTGAAATAAATAAATAAAGAAATAAAAATATCATATAACTGACCTAGATAATTACAGAAGCAAATTCAAGAGTGACAGCATAAAAGCACCATATTCAGTTCATTTACTTTGGGAGAGCGCCACTTTTCGGACCACTTAAACATAAAAATTTTCCCCACATGACAATTTATTCTTCAAGATAGATAGATAGATCACACAATCAAAATGAATTGTTTTATCTAAAAAGAATCTCCCACCAAAAAACATCTCACCTTCTTTGAATATCTTCTTGTACAACATTTGCAGAAATACTTGTTCAGTACTATTTGGTACAAAATGAAAGAACAATGTGTCATAAGACAAAACAAACGGTCAAACTAGAGAAATGTGTCATGAGACAAATCATGGTCAAACCAGAGAACTGTGTCATGAGACAAATCATGGTCAAACGAGAGAACTGTGTTATGAGACAAATCATGGTCAAACCAGAGAACTGTGTTATGAGACAAATCATGGTCAAACCAGAGAACTGTGTTATGAGACAAATCATGGTCAAACCAGAGAACTGTGTTATGAGACAAATCATGGTCAAACCAGAGAACTGTGTTATGAGACAAATCATGGTCAAACTAGAGACCTGTGTTCTGAGACAAATCATGGTCAAACGAGAGGGCGAGTTATCTGAATAGGATTTAAATTGTTCGGTCTATTAAAATCACTTTTCACTAGTAGCTTACAGTTGTTCGGTCTATTGAAATCATCTGTAACTAGCAGATTAAAATTGTTCGGTCTATTGAAATCACTTGTAACTAGCAGATTAAATTTGTTCGGTCTATTGAAATCACTTGTAACTAGTAGCTTACAGTTGTTCGGTCTATTGAAATCATCTGTAACTAGCAGATTAAAATTGTTCGGTCTATTGAAATCACTTGTAACTAGCAGATTAAATTTGTTCGGTCTATTGAAATCACTTTTCACTAGTAGCTTACAGTTGTTCGGTCTATTGAAATCATCTGTAACTAGCAGATTAAAATTGTTCGGTCTATTGAAATCACTTGTAACTAGCAGATTAAATTTGTTCGGTCTATTGAAATCACTTGTAACTAGTAGCTTACAGTTGTTCGGTCTATTGAAATCATCTGTAACTAGCAGATTAAATTTGTTCGGTCTATTGAAATCACTTATAACTAGTATGTTACAATTGTTCGGTCGATTCAAATAAGTTATATCTAGTAGATTAAAATTTTTCGGCCTTTTGAAATCATTTATAACTAGTACATTATACTTGTTCAGTCTATTGAAATCACTTATAATTAGTAGATTAAAATTGTTTGGTCGATTGAAATCAATTGTAACTAGTAGATTAAAATTGTTCGGTCTATTCAAATCATTTATAACTAGTAGATTAAAATTGTTCATTCTATTTAAATGACTTATAACTGGTAGGTTAATATTGTTCGATCTATTCAAATCACTTGTAACTGGTAGATTAAAAGTGTTCGATCTATTGAAATCACTTATAACTAGTAGATTAAAATTGTTCGGTCTATTGAAATCAATTGTAATTAGTTGCTTAAAAGTGTTCTGTCTGTTGAAATCAATTATAAATGATACATAACCAGCAATTGTCTTAAGTCAATTCTAAGATGCCTAAGAATATAACAGTGTAACAAATTTAGAGGGCAGAAACATTCAATCAATTGCAAAATGCTTCACTTAGCAATTATTCTAAGATGTTTTCAAGGCAGCAATAAGTATAAACAAACAGACATTACAATAAAACTTAGGCTGAAAGTGCATAATAAAGCAGAAAAGAAATAGGCAATATAAAAGCTGGCAGAGTATTAATCTCTGACAAATAAATTTCTGATATTGGCCCCTAAGATTCTTAGATCCCGGATGATGGCCTGAATGTCCAGGGCTATGATGGAACCAAACACAACCACAAGGAAGGCGATGCCAATAGTCCCAACAGCTGTAGCTGTAGGACGGTTGTCTTTGGCGGAAACCAGCTTTCTAGTCGAAGCCGAGAGATCTTTTGTGGTCACCGACATCTCCTCGCCCAATTCTTTAATCCGTTTCTCGTTTATCTCGTGTTTCTCCTCTTCTGTAAAATTAAGGTGGGCGAGCCACGAACACGGACATTCGGACTCCGTCCAGCATTCTGCAATGTTGCTGTAGGAGGGGGATGGAAGTGGAGTGCATGCTGGAGTATAAATGTCCAGCAAGACAGTGGGAGTCGGTGATGCGTCGAGAGCTGCGAGGAAAAAGTGGAAAATTTAATTTTATACCTATTTTTCACAAGCTGTTTTATATCAACTGAAATACAAAGTACAATGTTTTATTAAATGAATTGCAATTATTTAATGTCCTTTTGCGTAACGATTATTGTAGAAGATAGGATTAGATTAAGTTTGAACGAACCACAAAAAAATGAACGAAAGTTGTTATAGTCCTCGGATATAAGCTAGTATGAATCAAATTGATTTAAAGAAAACAAACAACATATGCTACTAATAATCACTGTTTTCTTTAGCTATAATTTTCAGCGCCAATACTCTTGCGATAAAGACAACATGCACCAAATTCAGCGCTCAGACAAAGTAGCCACTAGGTATGAAATTAAGCTCGTTTGCCATTTATTTTATGTATAACGTCACGTAAACATCACCAAAAGTCTGGCCTGAAGATCAAAAACTTTGAGATTGATTTAAAACTTGAAATCTTGTGGAGATAAATTTAAACGACTTTACTTTTTAAAAGTATTTCTTTTCTATTAGGCCGAAGATTGGAACTCAGTCTCATACATAAGCTCAAAGCGATACGATTTCTAGGCTTGGTTTGAGTTCAGACCTGACCTAGTCTGTGTCATCTCCAGGCTTGGTTTCAGTTAAGACCTGACCTAGTCTGTGTCATCTTCAGGCTTGGTTTCAGTTCTGACCTGACCTAGCCTGTGACATCTCTAGGCTTGGTTTGAGTTCAGACCTGACATAGTCTGTGTCATCTCCAGGCTTGGTTTCAGTTCAGACCTAACCTAGTCTGTGTCATCTGTTAGTATTAATTTTTTTTTGGGGGGGGGGGAGGGGGGAATCACGTGCTGAGTGTGCAAAAAGTTGGAGTATCTTGACAATAGGATAAATAAAAAATTCCTAGTCATATAAATATAATTACAACCATTCTGGCTTAAATTAGTCCTTCATTGTTTCCACAAATTAAAACAATTGAAAATATCCGGGATTAGTTAGGCGGGTTATAATGTATTACCTGGCAAGGCGCATCCACAATCCTCTTCAAAGTTTCCGTCCACGTCATAATCTGAAATCAGAATTTCTTTTTCTTTATAAAGCTTCTACAAACATAAAAGATTCGAGACCAATTTAAACAGTGAAGTGAAATTGCTAACGTTTAGAAATGGATTGATTGTAATGGTGAGTAGAAGATTATTTACATATTTTGTGCAACCAACTGTCCAGACCATTGTAGCTAATATTGACTTTACAGGAGCATATTACTTGCTTATTCATGCTAGTCAAATGCATTATTGTTATTTTGTAAGCACGTAGACGGATACTCATGAGGCCTGTTTTTCTACCTTTGTTTCTTCTGCAATCTAGTATCATTATTGTTACAACTTTGGACATGTTAAATGAACTTTTGAGTAGCTAATAAATCTCAAACAAAAGCATGAAAATAAAAGCGAATTAATATTTTAGTGCAAATATCTTTTGTCTTTTTTCGAACGCTTGACCCAGATTATTTTTTCTGCAGCCAGCGGCTTGTGGTATTCAATAATTCCAAGCCAATACATGGATTTAAAGAACACAAAGTAAACATCATTTTCATTTGGCGAGGTAACTAACGTGACCGACGCACAAATTGCGCCTTCATTCAACTTTTTCCATAGTCATGCAAAATTACAAAAAGAAGAAACACTTTGAATCATGGTTTAAACTCTCTTGATGTATGTGGGGAGAATTTGTATGAGAGCCCAAACTACAAAATGAATCAATTGCTGTACTAACTTTGAGTATTCACCCATAATGAAGCATATAATAGGATTAAACAAACTAATTTACATCAGTAATTTATTCCTTTTGATGTATGTGGCGTTTTAGCTTGCAAATAAGTAAATGAGATATGATGAAATACACTTAAGCTCTTAAAGTTTGCGGATAACTAAATCTCTGACATACTATTGATTTGGATTGATCGTAGCATTTGTATACGCCATGTCGAGTTAAAACGTTACCTTCTTACAGTGAGAGTGTACTCATAAACTACCGTCCATTTAAGAAACTAGCTTAATGAAATAATATAAATATAGTGTAGAGGTTTCCTGTGTACTTTTCCTGCTCATTCTAATCAAAACAAGACCATTAATCATAGAGTATTGTACCAGTATAGTCGCTGATCAGCAACATACCAATGCACTTATCACTTGTTGTGATGGATGTTATGATTAGTTGTGGACTTTGAGAATCTCTCTCTCTCTCTCTCTCTCTCTCTCTCAGACGTTATATATACACAGCAGATGCGTGGCAAGCTTCACCTAGATTGTGGATTTCATGTCTGACCAATGCGTCTGATGCTACGCTCAGTCCGAATCGTTAGTAGTATGACCTATAAACTCCACGACCTTCTTCTTATCGACGTACCTTCGGAGTATTCGGCCGGACCCACAACACAAATCTCCTCGTCCTGTAGACCGTCACAGTCGTTGTCCAACCCATCCGTAAATGTCGCCTGCTTGATCACTGTACATATCTGGAAAGGGAGAACATACATTGAGAATTTCTTAAGTTTTATATCATCTTGTTCGAACGTAGGTATGTTGGTAGGCAGGTATATTAATGACTATATAGATGTAGATGTGGAAGCACAATAAAGGATGAAACGATTTAACATCATTTTCAAATCGGGCAGCTGAACAGAACGGTGTATTAGAAGCTGGTGGATAGAGTGCAATATGCTGAAGAACTGTCTAAATGATAGGCAAATGGTTTGTAAGGACGTTAATAGTCACAAGCAAGAGTGTGTGCTTTCCTAAGACATTATATTGTTGAGTGTTAGAGAGACTTTACTTTGCTTACCTCAACATTAGCAAGGTCTTTAAAAGCCGTCCCTGTGCCGATCACCAAGACTGAGCGACTGTTTTGAAGAAAGGCGAAATGAAGACCAAATACCTTTTCACCATCATATAATCTTGTATTTAAGGAAACGTTAGTTGACACCGGGAAACCAACATTTGTGATCATTTCCAGACTTTCAATATCTAATAAACGTATAATACCATCAAATGAGAAGAATGCGTTCTTTGCCAAGTATTGCTCAGCCGGTGTTATTAGAGTGAAGCTTAAAATGCCCGGCTGGAACACTGGTTGCATGATAAGTGCTACACTTATTGAGTGATTAGACCAAATTCTGTACAACTGACCAGGAACAATGGTTATATCAGCATACGAGCCGACATATGGCAGAGTCACGTATGAAGAATAGTTGTCGGCCTTGACATTCACGACGTTCCCGCCAATACTGGTCACGAAGCCAAGTTTCATTTGATAGCTGTCCCCTAACTGCAGGGGAATGGAAGGAATGTAAACTTCTTTCCCCCAAGTATAAATTGGAACCATTTGTTGATACTGTCCACAAAACACTGCTATATTACTCGTAGCAAAAAACCTAACTCCTGTAATGTTTTTCCCAGAACCGCAGCTGAAATCATAACGTTTGTACGGCTCAATATGAAATCTACTCAACCTTTGTTCAAACTGTGTATTACTCAGATTACACATTCTTGGTGGTGACAACTCATTAGTTAGAGCGATTTGTAACGTTGTTGGGCTTTTGGTTGCAATCTGGCACGAACATGTATTTACATGACCATCACAGTAAGCTACGGCAATGTAACTGTTCCCTAGGACGTTTACTGGATAAATATTGTAGGTTGTGTAATTCATTTCTGATAAGGTCACACGGCTCGCAACAGTCACGAATACGTCTTTGGTAGCGAAAACTTGATACAAACCACTCCCTGGTTGAAAGATGATGCTTTTCACATTTTTCTTTTCAACACCATACCAGTCCGCATGTAGTTCGGGACATGTAGATTTTTCAGCACAAGTTACAATACTATTGTGTTCTACGTCTAACGCAAAGATATCTGTGTCATCCTCCAGCGCCATAACGGACATCAACGCTTCCTCCCCAGTGGCGAAAAAGAGAAATTCAGTTCCAAATACGTCCGGTAGATCTTTAAAAGAAAACAACAACATATATCAAACTTTGATTCGACAATGACAGTTGAAAATTGACGGCAGTGGCCTCGCTGAGCAGAAGTGGTTTTGTGTGTTGGAGAGGGCCGGAATAATGAGTGTTGATAAATAAGACCAATGATGACTGAAGCAAATGAGATCAGAAAAAAAAAACAAAACCATTGGATAAATTATCGATACCCTAAGCTGAACTCAGACATAAACCATGCGCATGCGTACTCTCACGAGTATATTTAACTAAGGACAACTAAAATTATTTCTGCTCAATATGTACAATAGTACTAGTATTTGATTAGGATATTAAACAGTGTAGTCTTTGTTTTATTTTCCATGGCGGAGGGGATTAATTTTAATGATGTAATATTTACGTTTTGCTGTTGCATTACCTATCTTAGAAGGACATTAGCCTCATCCTCATTTGAAAATAATATCCTCCGATTATATGGAAAGTTCTAGAACGTCTAGAACCATAAAGAACAAAGACCCAGGCTGTGCCCCATGACATGGGCTCTCGCGCAGTAGCTGTTTTCTTTTAAGGGACCCAGACTATTTCTTGACGTCACAGCGGGTTGGGAGAAGGGATTATCAATAGCGACAGGGTAAGTATTACATCATTAATATTAATTTTACCCCACCCCCATCGTGCAAAACCATGATTTTATGATCAGTAATACAATAAGATTTACACTGAGTTGCTGACTTTGCCGGTACGGTGGGAGACTGAAGGCCTCAAGAGATGGTATAAAATTAAGAAAATTGGCATACTAAACCTTGCTGTAGGAGTAACTACTTTTGTAAGTTTCCCTCAACTTGAGCCCAAAAGAAAACATGCCCTCATTCTGGTGCTCCAATGACCAAAGGAGAAAGTGGAACCTGACCGCCAAAGCGCGGCTGTCATAGCATCATCCAGTGAGCAATTAGTTAGATGGGATATTAAAGTTCCAATGACTCGAACTCCAAGAGCATTAGTTTTCGTGAGGGAAATGTCCCTTTCAGTGAGGACTGATAAACCCTCTTAATCGTGAGGACAATCCACCTGGAAATGGTGGATGCCGAGATATCATGAGGACACTACACCTGGAAATGATGGATGCCGAGATATCGTGAGGACACTACACCTGGAAATGATGGATGCCGAGATATCGTGAGGACAATTCACCTAGAAATGATGGATGCCGAGATATCGTGGGGACAATATACCTGGAAATGATGGATGCCGAGATATCGTGAGGACAGTCCTCTTTCAAATGGTTGATGCCGAGATATCGTGAAGACAATCCACTTGCAAATGGTTGATGCCGAGATATTGTGAGGAAAATCCACTTGCAATGGTGTATGCCGAGATATTGTGAGGACAATCCACTTCCAAATGGTTGATGCCGAGATATGGTGAGGACAATCCACTTGCAAATGGTGGATGCCGAGATATGGTGAGGACAATCCACTTCCAAATGGTTGATGCCGAGATATGGTGAGGACAATCCATATGTAAATGGTTAATGCCGAGATATGGTGAGGACAATCCACTTGCAAATGATGGATGCCGATATATCGTGAGGACAATCCACTTGCAAATGGTGAATGGTGAGATATAAACAGAGCCCTAAAGATATTGTGTGCCTCTGACAGTGTGACAGGTATAAGGTAAAGTTGTATGTGTTTGCAACACGTACAATGTAGAGAATGTTGGCACAACTCTATATTACTTTCCTATACTGTCCCTGAAATTTTTTACTTGTTGTAGTTGTGGACATTATGCATGAAATAAGCACATATCTGAACAATATTGCTGCCCACGTGTCCTCGAAAATCAGTCTGAACTAGTACAAGAATACTGTGTTTAGCGGGTATCAACAGAGGGAAACAAATTTTGCCACTACCAGCTTCTGAAAGTGCAACGAATTAATTACAAAATATATAAAATATATAAAGAAAGTTATCGGCACATATCATTTACATATTACCTTTCAAGTCCAGGAAGTGAAAATGACCAAGCAGAGCTAGCAGGGTTTCTTGGACAAGTGCACATCTGAAGTAAGTATAACCCAAGCTACACCCGTTAATCATATACCAAAATAAAGGGAGGTGAAATGCTCTTTTTACACAATATCTAAGATATGCTAGGTCTTTCTTAAACAGTCATGATAATTAGCGACGAAAACCTGGAAAAAGTATTTTCCTTTGAAAGTTAAACAGTATGCAAATTCAGAAACTCTAGAGCCGTATTTAGAAGCAGCCAGAAAGAACCGTCAGGTCTTAACTAGGCATGAGAGTCTATCTTAATCATCTCTAATGTATAAACGACTGAGACTGGGATCCCTATAGGGAGTGTAGCTACCGACGGAAACTGACTTTTGCTAAACAATACAGATTGACAAAGGAGAGAAACAGACTCATATTTGCCGTTGAACCGTTTGCAACAAGGCATTTGTCTAGCTCCTTCGTTTCACAGATATTACGGAGAGCAAGAAAACAGTTTTAAGGGTAAGGTTCTCGAAAGAATCTACACCAATTAGTTCAAAGAGGTATTTTGACAAAGGCAATAACACGCACAAGATATTCCATCTAGGCATTAGGGAGCGCAAAACCGGTCGTTGTAGCTCAAAAACCTCATAAGATCGGAAATATGAGGATTCGATCAAGTGGACGGGCCTATTGTGAACGTTTTGGCAAGGCTGTCCTGTAGCCCTGAATAGTATAAACCGAGCAGTATCTCTCTTCAACCAGGAATAGAAGAAAGTCGGTCACAACGCCCATAGAGAGTTTAATAGTGCAAAATTTTGTAGATACTTTCGCAGTACAGAATGTCGTGGTCAGCATATCATGAAATGATATTTTCCAGATTAGTTATTAATAAAGGCGGTTTAGAGAGAATAATTCTGACTTCGATGGGAGAGTTAAAAATGTTGGCGGTTAGAGAATGTAATCCTGATTATCTAAGCTAACTGACAGGGTTTGTTTCCAAGAAACATTTTAAGGTTTTAAGTAATCTCATTGATGTAAGTTTGTAATTATTTGTTGAATTTATTCGTTTAAAATTCATGCTTCAATTTTCCTTTGCTTCAGAAGTTAATTATTTTCCTTCATTTCTATTGATTGTTATATGAATCATGTATTCTAGAATTCCATGCAATACTTCATTGATATGAATGTGTTCGGATTTAGGGGTTTGTACGTAACATAAATCATGTATTGTAGGAATTTAAAGCATTACTCTGGTAAGAATTGTGAGAAGTAAATTATCTGTCGTAAATTATTTGTACCCTTATTGATTTTCTATGCCTGGAAATTTATGTCAGTGAATCGCTAATTAGCAAAGAAACATAGGCAGGACAGGGAGCGAAGTCCATTTATTCGTTTGTGCATTTAAGTTGTGAATTCTTTTCAATAGAGAATCGATGTTGTTAGTATAAGGAACGTGAGTTGACTGATATAGCTAGCGGGATGTAATGGTTTATCTAAGATGTCATGCTATGCCATGGATATCAGTTAGAAATGCGAGTAGCCGCTACAAAGACATTAATTTATTAATTTATTAATTTATAATAGTAGTGAATATGGGTACTAGGGCCCTCATCATGCCAAAGAAGGAAAATCAGCCTGGAGCACTATGGCCCTCCGATTTATAGACCCAAAAAATCAGCCTAGGCCACTATGGCCCTCAATGGGAATTTTGTATTAGCACACGCTGGGCCTGTATAGCGCCAATAGGAATGGAACAGGTTGGGTGACGTCACGGTACTGGTCATTGGCAACAATGTAGCAAGGTAGTACTGTGACGTCATGCCACCTGTGTCATTGCTATAGACAAACACGAATCAGTCGCGTTCGTGTTTTAGTAGAGTAGGTTTTATATATTCGTTTTTTTCCCATAGATTGATGAACATCAGTCTATCCTACACAAATTATAAAATCGACTAAGCAAATTATTTAGGGAAGAGAGAATAAATATCTACATAAGTTATAAAATCGAATAAAAAAAATTTTTAGGCAAGAAAGAATTAATATCTTTTCGAGGTAATGGAGTGGCCCTGAATAGGGCCGTTGTTTGTTATGTTAACACCATTCCATTAACATAGAGGGCATCGCATAGGTCTTCTTCTCTTCCTCAAACTTCGTCTAATCTCTGGTCCATAAACCAGAACTCTCTTCAGACAGCCTTGTCTTTCCACATAAGTCCTTCTTTTCCAAATGCTTGTCTCGGTGATCCTAACGATTCTCCATGCTGATCTGACATACATGGGTAAGTCCGTACGGAAAAATAATGACGATACGAAAGTAGACGATTCAACGTTGGTCCACATCTTTGTGATGAGAACAGAGGAAGTGAATGAAGTGAACCGTGTTTATTTATAGTGGAAGACCGGATCGAAACGGATTGAAATTGTTCACCAATCCTAACACGCGTTACAAAATTCAGTCACTTCGCAGAGTCTGTCTTCCAATCCGAAGAGAGCTACCTGTGACGTCACATTCAATATATAGGTGCACTAGCGTCTGTGCGCAGTGAATCGATGCGACATTGTTTTGTGAAACATGACGGAAACTAAGAAGACAATGAATTGGGGTGCACCGGCTTTGGAGACGAGAAGCGATGGCATAGCAGTGGCTGCCAAAGTCAACACAGCGCTACTTCCAGAAGAGGTTGATTTCAACTGGGATTTAGTAGATTTTTTTCTCTTCTTCGCAAGAATTTGTTCCGGTACCAGTACCTTCGCCACTTTCTCCTTCTTTACCACACGTCGACGATTTTAAACAAAGACAGAAAGAAGAATTGGAGAACTTTTTACAGCAGCAGAAAGAGGCAGAACAAGCATATCTCCTTGAACAGCAACAGCGAGAAGAAGAGGCAAGAAGGAAACGACAGGAAGAAGAAGCAGTAGAGAAGAAACAAAGGCTAGGAGAGAAGGAGAACAGTGAAAGTCAAACGGTAACCGTACTCTTGGACATTTTGGCCGAGTTAAGAAGTCTGAAACAAATGTAATCGACTTCTTTATTACGACCCAAGAGAAAAAGACCTTCCCGAGCCAAACAGCCTAACCCTGTTACTACACCAGAGATACCACCCCTAGTGATTTCTACTAAATCATTGACAGGAGCAAGTCCAGAAGTAGGCCTTGGCCGTGGCAAAGGCTTAAGGCAGTTAAAGCGAATTGCTTCTCGTTCCTGAGTTTGTTCTAAGGAAAAAAACAAACACCCAACGGTCCTTTTCAGGGCCACTCACTTCTTTCGAAAAGAGAGACTATTCATTTTGCCAAAATCAATTAAAACTCAAAATCCCTTGTTTAACCCTATGATGTACGTGTTGTGAGTGTAAGAGTGTAGGTCCTTATTATTCTAAACAATCAAAACCAAGAGACACTTACGTTTTTTCAGTCTGGTCTATTCTGGTACAAATTTTTTACAATTCAATATCACATAACACAACACAACGCTTTTAAAAAGTTCATAAACTTCTTCTGTCTTTTTTCTTTCACTCTCTCTCTGTTTTTTCAATTTCTTCACTTTTACACTTTTTTCCTCTTCTTCTTCTTCCTCACATTTTTCTCGTCTTCTTTTCTTTTCTGTCTTCTCTTTCTGAACGTGACGGGGTTCTTCTTTTGCCGAGGGCACCTCTTCTTCTTCTTTCTCCTCCTGCTCCTGTTGTTTCTTAGGGCACTCTGAAGACCAATGTCCTTTCTCTTTAAAATGATAACAAGTATCTTGACTTGTGTCTCTTCTGACACTGGTCTTGATTTTATGACGATCTGGACATTCTGTAGTCCAATGCCCTTTCTTCTGACAGATATAGCAAATATCTTGACTTTTATCTCGAAAGGAGGGAGAGTAGTCCGTCGGCTTGTCTGAAGAAAACTTTCGTATGACACCTCGCAAAGCTCTAATCAGAAGTTCGATCTGTGTGGGTTCTTCCATCGTGCTGATCGGCTTGAGAGCGAAATGAATACTGAGAGGGAAGTCACCAGCCCTTTATATATGCACTAAGCCTAACATGGATATATAGGGGTCCATGGCGTTTCAAATGTAGTCATTTGACTTTTTGCAGTCAAGATGAAACGATCGCATCATTTCGTAAGAAAGGAGAAGAAAGTAAGAGGCAGAAACGTGATTTATCACCTCGCACAATAGCTGAAGTCTTGACTCAAATTCGTGCCAGCGATTTTGAAGATGAGATGAGTGAACCAGAATCTAAGCCCAGAGAGTCTACACCAAACCAAAGTCCATTACCATCAGTAAACCCTGAAAAGTACTACCACATTCAAGAGACGGACAAACGTTCCTCCAGAAAATTTAGAACTACGGCCTACACGTACGAGGTGAAGTTTAAAGATTTGAAGTCCGATGTACCGTTGGAGAAAGCAGAAGGGTTCATCACCGATGTGTGGGATTCTTTGTTAACTACACAGAAACGGCAATGTCAAGCCAAAGAAGACGATCGCTTGAGACTTTCCATTCATCACGACAGTTTGAAGTCCCCCGTTTGGATCGAGTTTAGCAGCCCAGCAGAATTGACACCTTCTAAAGTTATGGACAAGATTCAACACGTACAACAATCCAACGACAAGTTTCACATCACCGACGGAAAAGCGACACTGTTCATGACCCACGTGTCTCTTCCCCAAGGGACAGGACATGGCAAAAAGGTGATCTTGGTAGACAATCTTCGCAGCATCAAGCGTAGCCTCGTTCACATTAACAGCCCTCAAGTCCAGATGTGTTTAGCCCGTGCCATCGTGGTGGGACGAATGTATGCCGACAAGAACGACACGGTAGAATGGAAAAGAGCCTGGAAAACTATCCGACGATCGAATCGAACCAAGCAACAAAGAGAAGCAGAACTCCTGTTACAGCAAGGGGGGATATCCAAAGACACGCACTGTGGCATTCCTGAAATGCAAAAGTTGCAAGACGTCTTGGCTCCACGCTACACCTACAAAGTGCACCCTCAAGAAGTGCACGGACCGCTGTTGTTTCGAGGCAAAAATTTCAAAGACGGAAAATACATTCACGTCTATCATCATGATGAACATTTCGATGCCATCACCAGTATCACTTCATTCCTGTCATACAGTTATTACAGTGAGAAATGTGACTATGGCTATAACAATCGAGAGCAACACAAGCATTGCGGATCGAAATGTAAGGGATGTTTAGCTTCTAAGCCCTCTCTGGACGAAGGACAAGAACGAGTGCATTGCCCAGCTTGTCAGCGCACGTTTGTCAGTCCAACTTGTTACCAACAACATCTAAAGACGCAAGGTTCACAGCGGAAATGTGCTTGTCACCTCCTGAGATTGTGCCCAACTTGTGGACAAGACATACGTACCAGTTGTGCCAAGGCGCACGTATGTTCAGGAAAGAAGCGATGTCACATTTGTCGCCAACTCGTGGACTTGGAACACCAATGCTACATTCAAAAATACCAATCCAAACATGAAGAAGAAGAAGATAATGACCAGAAGAAAGGCCATTTCATCTTTTTCGATTTTGAATGCATGCAAGAGACTGGCATTCACATTCCTAATTTCTGCGTGGCTCACCGAACGTGCGAGAAGTGCATCCAAGAAGCTATATTGACTCATTGCCCTCACTGTAGCAAGATTCCTGGAGGACGTGAAAAAATCTTTCGGGGACCAAACACGCTAGCCGATTTCGCCCAATGGATTTTAAACCCTATCGACGAGACGTGGAGTCAAGAAGACATCGAACGTTACGGAGATTGTCATCGCTATGCCACGGTGATGGCTCACAATTTCTCGGGATACGACGGACAGTTTCTTCTCAGATACTATACTGAACAAAGTACCGAACGTCCGAAAGTGACTTTGAAAGGAGCCAAAATCATTTCCATGCAAGTGGGTCAAGTGCAGTTTAAAGATTCGATGAGTTACTTGGTCATGCCTTTGAGCCACATGCCTAAAACGTTTAGAATGACAGAAAAGGCCAAAGGCTATTTTCCACACTTTTTCAATACCGAAGCCAATCAACATGACGTTCTACCTCATTTGACTGAGGCTCACTGCTACGACCCCGACAACATGCGTACCAAACAACGAGAAGCTTTCTACGCTTGGTACCAGATTCACGCTTCGGACCCCTTCGACTTTCAGGAAGAAATGTTAAAATTTTGTCGTTCCGACGTGGACATTTTACGGCGATGCTGTGGAAAATTTCGAGAACTGTTCATGGAACACGGTGGGATCGACCCTTTGAAAGAAGCCTGCACCATTGCCAAAGCGAGTTCCTTAGTGTACCGCCAACGATTCATGCCCGATAACACCCTGGCTGTCATCAGTCCTCAAACAACCAATTTTGTCAAACGTCAATATTCGGTCAAAGCCCTACGCTGGTTACATTACTTGTGTGACAAGGAAGACAAATGGATCCAACACGCTTGCCACGGAGGAGGCGAAAAGACCATCGGAAGGTATTCGGTAGATGGCTGGGACTTAGAAAACCCCCAGACCGTGTACGAGTTTAATGGGTGCTTATTTCACGGATGTCCCATCTGTTACCCTCAACGTAACACTAAAAATCAGTTTTTACAACGGACCATGGAAGACTTGTACCAGACCACTTGTCAGCGACACCTGAAGTTAGAAGAGCAAGGATACTAAGTGGTAGAAATGTGGGAACACGAGTACGATCAGCGATTGAAAACCGATCCCGAATTTAAGCGCATCGTGGAAAGTTACAAGCTGGTGGACCCACTAAACCCAAGGGATAGTTTGTACGGAGGACGGATGAATGCTACCTGTTTGCTGAACCACGCCGACGAAGAGAAAGGAGAGGAAATCAAATACTTGGACGTGTGTTCTCTGTATCCGTACGTGTGCAAATAATGTCACTTTCCCGCAGGGCACCCACAATTGCTGACGCAACACATTGATGTGGACAATATTCGACAATACGAAAGATTGATCAAACGTAAAGTCTTGCCTCCCACGTACTTGTACCATCCCGTTTTACCACATCATTGCCAAGGAAAACTAATGTTTTCCTTGTGCCGTACTTGTGCCGAAACGTGCAACCAAGACCAACCTTGTCACCACACTCAGGAAGAACGCGCCTTGACGGGAACGTGGGTCAGCGTGGAATTGTTTAAAGCTCTGGACTTGGGATACCAACTGTTAGAAGTGTACGAAATTTACCACTTTCACAAGACAGAAAAATACCACAAGGGCGACGAGACTCAGAAAGGCATTTTTGCAGATAACGTGAATGCCTTTTTGAAACTGAAACAAGAAGCTAGCGGCTATCCTTACTGTTGTCACACTCCCGAAGACCAAAATAAATTCAAAGAGAAATACTGGGAGCAGGAAGGCACCAGTTTAGACCACGTGGTGAAAAACGAAGGAAGGCGATCGCTTGCCGCTACTTTCAGATGATTCACGACAAAACCAAATACATGAAACACGTATATGTCCTTCGTGAGGACTTGATCTTAGTCAATTACGAAGAAGAACTGCACTTTGTAGAAGCCGACGAATTTGGAAATATCATCATTGCGGCTTACGTGACACCCCTTGCTCGTTTAAAACTGTACGAAGCTTTAGAACTATTAGGAGATCGTGTGCTGTATTTTGACACGGACAGTTGCATCTACATCGATCGCCTGGGTCAACCTCACCCTGTCATCGAAGGAGACCGTTTAGGAGCCTGGACGGACGAGCATCCCAACGACAAGATTCTAAGTTTTGCAAGTGGCGGTCCCAAAAACTACGGCTACGAATACCGTAACCCGCAAGGAGAAGTGTACGCGGAGTGCAAAGTGAAAGGACTGACTCACAATTATCGCAGCAGTCAACTGGTAAACTTTGGCGTCTTGAAAGAAGCCTTGCAGTCTGGAGAGGATGGAAATTTTAAAGTGACTACCCATGAACCGCACAAGATTGTACGTTTACCCACACACCAAATCGTTAGCCGACCCTTGGAAAAAGTCTATGAAATCGTGTACCAGAAGCGAGTACGGCTTCCCAATCACTTTACTTTACCGTACGGTCACACTGATATTGGCGAGCATATAAAAAGGGACAACATTGAAGACTGATAGTTCATTGTGACTATAAACGCCAAGCGAGAAAAAATGAATCCTTTCACACATCAAGTATCCAGCAAGGGTTAACTCTAGTACGATGCTGTGCCTTGCGATGGCAGGATGCCGTACGCTATGACCTTAGCGATTCAGTACCACATCATCATGGGAACTTTGCTATAACTACTACTACTACCATACCTACCATGGAAAGTGATGCTGTGTGTGTCAAACCTGATGGATGCGAAAGCGATTCCACTCGTTATCGCACACCTTTTCACTTTACTGGTTTTCATGGTGGATGTCATCCTAATGAAACCATTCGACTACCACCCTACGGATGTCATATAAAACTGAGCAGACTCCTGCATATTTCACCGTACCCTCATCGAAATGAACCTGTGAGAGACGAATATTCGTTCCCTGTGCGTTTGCCAGAATACTGTGACTATGAAAGTCGATTCTAAACCTTTCTAGGAAAATGGCCAAAATATCTGGGAGGACCTACCCCCGAAGAATTAGCTAGAGCTGGATTTATTTACTTGGGTGAAGTGGATAAAGTCAAGTGCTTCAGATGTGGTGTGTCACTTCACGCGTGGGAGAAGAAAGATTGCGCTTACCTGGAACATGCTCGATGGTCTCCAGATTGTCACTACCTACCTTTAGTGGGACCTCCTCATTGAAGTGGGCCTACCATGTCGTGTAAGAAACCAGCGAATTGGTTAGGAGTCAAACGTTGAACAACCCCTAGACAAGTATTTAAACAACATGTAAAAAATAATCTTCAAATATTACCAAATGAATTGCAAGAGAAGATCTACAAGGACATTTGGCAGGGACTTGACACAGCCAAATCTCAATTAGTGACTGTAGAACTTTTGTGTCGAGAAATTCACAAGAGGAAATTGACCAAAGTCAACAAACAAGTTCGATTTCTCTGGATCAAGGGTGCGTTCGTTCTACTATTTCGCTTTAGACCATTTACATTTGAAGATTGTATTGACATTCTTGACCGTTTCCTGGAATGGCAGTGGTCAGAAATTACTCACTACGTTCATTAATTTCGCTCTAGGAGAAGTGATTGAGGTAAGGGAAAAGAGGTTTAAAAACGGACTACCATGCCACGACCTTTATCATTCGTGATACAACAGATTCTGTGGAAGGAAATCAATGGCACTATTGAAACGGTAGAGGATTACCAA
This sequence comes from Megalonaias nervosa, assembly GCA_016617855.1. NCBI lineage: Eukaryota > Metazoa > Mollusca > Bivalvia > Unionida > Unionidae > Megalonaias > Megalonaias nervosa. Next base: position 28,630 of record JAECUM010001471.1, read on the forward strand.
CGCCTATTACGAGAACTGTGTCCATTGAATTGGGGTCGACGTGTAGTGTGTGTCTTAGTGACTTGCTTTTTGGGATTTCGTTTACCAGGCGATTCCTTGTGGACTCTTTACGAACAGTACCTACCACTCCAAAAAACATGAAAGTGGTCCCTTTAAATGTACACGAGAGACTCATTCTGCTCAAAGCTTTGCGCTTTCATCTTGATACTTCTCAACCTCTACGGGAAAACAAGATTCGTCAACTTTTAGGCGCTGAAGATGTGTACGACGACGTGTGTGTAGTTTGTGACTTACACCCTCACTGGAAAGATGTACGTGACTGGAAAAGTTGGAGGTTTGAGGCATGGACAAAAGAAGTGGCACACTATGCCAAAGATTTGTAATCCTAAAAAAATTAAACGTTCCGTGAAAAAAGTAACTTTTGAACCAGTGTTAGTGACAGTGCCAGAAGAAGAAGAAGTCGTGACCGAGGAAAATCATTCTCTTCAGGACAGGACCGTGATCGACATCCCTGAAAGGCCATTCCGGGAGGACTCGTGTGATTGTGCCAAGGAGTGTAGAGACTCTAAGAACATAACACAGTACCCATACGATTTCACCTCTTGATCACCACAAATGTTGTACAGAGACTTGTTTATATTCCACTATGATCGTTTTGATGTTTCTTTTATTTATGTACTTAGCCATTTGGCTTTTATGTATTTGTATCTTTCGTGTTGTTCACTTTCAAAGATGACAATAAACGTGTCCTGAAAAAAGTTTTAAAACTCTTGTCTTGTCTGTCTTCCTGTCAAAAGTGACATTTCTTACACTACTATGGCTACCTCTACTGTCTCTACTCCCTCTTCCTCCACTTTCAAAGTCATTGACGAACACGTAGATCGGACTAGTTGGGAGGCCTTGTATCTTTGCCATCCCTTTAACATGCTCATTGCTGGACCGAGCGGTTCAGGTAAAACCGAATTTCTCAAACGTTTGATCGAACATAAACGTCATTTGATCGATCGTCCCCCTCAACGCATCGTGTGGTGTTACAAAGAGTGGCAATCGGCGTACAGCCTTCTGCAAGAAAGTCAAGGCGATTCCATCGTCTTTGTGGAAGGCATTCCTGGCGAGGACAATGGGATCGTGTCTGACCCTAGTCAAACTCATTTGGTTATTTTTGACGACATGTTAGGAGAAGTCGAAGAAGAAATTAAACTCTGGTTTACACGCAAAGGGCATCATCGTAATGCCAGTGTCATTTATATCACCCAAAATTTGTTTCAACAAAGTAAAGCCCATCGTACCATCAGTCTCAATGCTCATTACGTGGTGTTGTTTAAAAGCCCTAGCAAGTACAAGTCTTAGCCAAACAGTTAGGAACGCCATGGCTGACAAATGCGTACGACGATGCCATTCAAACCCCACACGCTTATTTACTCGTGGATTTAAAACCCACCACTCCCAATTATTTGCGATTTCGTACCCATCTGTTTCACCACTGGTGCCAAGAAAGAGGGCCTGCCGTGTACACGTCCGCTTCGTCGACTTAATCACAATCACCAAAAAGAAATCTATCAAAACCTCGGTCAGTTTGACTCTGTCTCACACATCGTCAACATGACGTCCCTTCAGTCTCATCTTCCCATCAAATTGATTCGTGCCTTGTACGGTATCAGTCGCGAAAAAAATCCACAAATACGTGCTCGTGTCTTAGAAGCTAGTCTCAAAGAAGTCTTACGATGGTTTACGGTGACGGCACGTCAATTACTGCAAGGCATCATTCAGATTCCACATCAAACCAAACGTTTTTTTGAGAGAAACAAAGTTGCCTTGACGCAACTAGCCGATCCTCGCATCGACACTCAAACCAAAAAGCAAATCATTTTGAAACCTGGAGGTAGCGGTTCTCTAGGAGGTGTCATCATTCGTTCCCTCTTAAAATGGGATCCTAATGCTCCCAAAGTCGTCCCCAAGAAAAAAGCCACGCCGAAACGTGCCCAGAAGAAAAAGAAAAAGAGCAACGGTGTCAAAACCAGGTCACAGCCTCAGAAAAAGAAAAAGAAAAGTCCACAGAAAACAGCTTCTACTCGCAGGAGATTGTCTCCAAAAACTTCTCCAGCGGTGACACCCTCTTCCTCTTTAGCGGCTGTGGCCGCTGCTCACAAAGTACCTGCCCCCAAAATCAAAGTCCAAGAGAGAACGGGTGTGTTACAGAGTTTACTGGATTTGTCCAAGCAAGAACTGTCCCGATTTAGTCCGTTGCGAACTCCTCCACGGCGTGTGTTGCCTGTCATCAAGTTGATACGACGTAAAGACAATCAGTGGCGACGCATTCCAGTATAAAAAGGACCTGAGGCAAACAATACGGATCAGTGTTTTTGTGCTGCTGAACGTCCAAAGATGTCCCCTCCAAGAAGTGTACACCGTTACCATCGTCGTTCTTCTTCAGTCCAAAAAGGAAAAGGAAAACGAAAAAGACAGTCACGTCATCTTAAGAAACGCTTAGCCAAACATCGGCGACACTCTCTGAAAAGACACACTCGTCCAAAGAATGGGAGAAGCCACCAAAAGGGAGGTTTCTTTGGCCCTTTCCTTGAATTCGATAAGATAGCCGATACGTTTGTCACAAGGGTAAAGGACAGGCTCCAAAAAAAAAGTAAGATAAAAAGACGCATGTCGAGCCATGAATGTCAGTGTATGTTGTACACCAAAGATGTCACCTCATCGTCGTTCTCCTGTCCAGAAAGGAAAAAGAAAAAGACAGTCTCGTCATGCGAGAAAACGCTGAGCCAAACATCGACGTCACCCCCAGAAAAGACACACTTGTCCAAAGAAAAAGAGAAGCCGCCAAAGAGGAGGATTCTTTGGCGATTTTGGAAAACACATCGTCACTTTTATGACGAAGCGATAGTCTCCCCCTAAAAAAGGATAAAAGGCCCTGTGACAAGTCATCGACGTTAGTGTATTTTTGGTGTGTGTCCCGGAATCAACAAACAAAGATGTCACCAAAAAAAAAGACATTCCTCTTCTGCCCCCAAGGGAAAGAAAAGGAAAGGACTGCCTCCTCGTTTAGTCAAACATTGGGACATGTTGTCTGTCCTGTCGAAAGCTCCTCCACCTATGCGAAAACAACACATTCAAACTGCCTCCAAAGATGTCATCGATACGGTGAGCGAATGTTGTCTGAACGTCTTGAAAGGCACAATACCTTTGACTAAACATCAGAAAAATTGCTTAGCCAAACGTCGACACGATCTTCGCCAAATGGTCCAAAAGAAAATACCCATTGGTCAAAAGAAAAAGATGTTGGTGCAACGCGGAGGATTTTTACCCCTGTTAGGACTTATTACCAATGTAGCGAAAACTATACTGAGTGCAATGGGACATATTATACCAGCCCTAATTCCAAGATAAAAGGCCAAGAAGATAAAAGGAGGACACTGGAGTCAAAAGATCTCAGACGTGAGCCTTGAAATCTGATGGAAGGACGAAAACTGACTTTAGTCCCTTACAAACGATGGATGGAATACCATCGTTGGCAAGAACAACGAACCCCACATTTACATCCCAATCCTCATTTGACCGAGATGTCCCAGTTACAACATGAACTGCAATCGTTGATAGATCGCAGCGATTTGTCCGAAACGGAAAAATCTCAACGGTATGGTCAATTGTTGCAACGACTGCAACTCTGTCACCAAAAAGCTTTAGACGAAACAGCTCAACCCACTCTGAAAGATTTTAAGGCCTTTATCAAAAGTTCACCACCACTACCACCACAACCACTACCACTCCCAGTGGTCAAGACAGAGTCAGCCCCACGGTTGCCTGAGGAAGAAGAGGCAAGAGAAGTCTTTCAAACACCGTCAGCAGCTAACATCCCTAGTAAGATTGCAGCGTCCTTGTTGACCCCTTCTCCTACACCGCAACAAGAAGAACTTAAAGCTTGGGTTAAAAAGATGATGTCCACTCCTCCTTCGACAGAAGTGAAAAAGAAAGAAGGGAAACCAGAAGTGAAAAAAGAAAAGAAGACCAAAGCCATCCCATTACCGCCACCACTATCACCACCACTACCTTCCACTTCTACACCCGTGGCACATCGGACACGTAAAACCATTTCTAAACCACCCCCTCGTCTCATGCAGAGTAGCATCAGTGAAGATTGGATCACTTATTAAAACATGGAGAAGGTGTTAACCAGCATTTACTACGATCCATCCCATCCCGAAAGTTACGGAGGAGTTCAGAAATTGTATCCTGCTGCCAAAATTCGACTGAAAAGTATCCGTTTACATCATGTGCAACGCTGGTTACAAGAACAAGCCACGTACACCTTACACAAACCCATTCGACGAAAATTTTCCAGAAGTCGCACCCAAGTAGAGGGTATCGATCACCAATGGCAAGCCGATTTAGCCGATGTCTCTCATTTGGCCACCTACAATCGTGGCTACAAATATTTGTTTTGTGCCATCGACGTCTTTCCCAAATTTGCTTGGGTCGTATCATTAACTTCGAAATCAAGCAGTGAGTTAGTGCGAGCCCTGCAACTGGTGTTGAAACAAAGCGGGCGTCACCCTCTTCGATTGCAAACTGACAAAGGCACCGAATTTTTGAACCAAGCTTTCTAAAAAGAATTGAAGAAACGTGACATTCATTTTTTCACCACCGAGAATCCCGAAACCAAAGCTAGCATCGTGGAATGTTTTCAACGCACCTTGAAAGAACGCATGTGGAAATATTTTACGCATCAACACACTCTCAAGTACATCGACGTCTTGCCACACCTTGTCCAATTGTACAATCAAACTTACCATCGGAGCATAGGGCGTGCCCCCCAAGAAGTGACTCCCGACAACGAAGTGACCGTCTTGGAGCGCCTGTTTGGTACGTCCCCGACAGTGCCTGTCCCCAAGAAAGGTGGAGTGATGGCATCAGGAGATTGAGAACGCATTGGCAAAACCAAACTCACTTTCGACAAAGGTTACTGACCCAACTGGACCACCGAATTTTTTCGTGTCACCGAACGTGTGCGTGGCCGTCATCCTCCCGTCTATAAATTGGAAGACATGAACGGGGAAGTGTTAAAAGGAACGTTTTACTTGCCCGAGTTACAAAAATGAAGACGACGTGTACGAGATCGAAAGCATTCTCGATCGAAGAACTCGTAAAGTAGGAAAGAAACGTGTCAAAGAAGTCAAAGGACGTTGGAAAGGATATCTTCCCAGTTTTGACTCTTGGATCGACGCTTCGCAACTCATCGACTATAAAAAGAAGTGACCATCATGCCCTTCATCACAGTCTCAGCTACTGCAGTGACCACTCCTTCTCCCAGTTCTTCTCTGCAAGATCTACAAAAGCAACCCTTGTGGGTATGATATGGAGAACGTGTGCCTAAAACGCAAATCGTCTTTTTCTGCCAAATCTTTGTGGTGTATTGTGTCATCAGTGCTGCCATTGCAATTTGAGTTTGCAACAAGGAGACAAACAATTGTGTACCATTTTACTTAGCAGTTGCATTGGTTACCTTCTTCCCAATCCGTCTCTGAAATATTCCTCTAACGGAAACAACAACAACGGGAGTCTTGTGTCCAACGTTAGATCCAACAGTCAACCTAACCATCCTCTTTTAGACACTCCTCTGACTTCCAGTGACTCCTCGGACACTAGAACTGTAGAATTATGAACAACCAATTTTACTTAACGTTACCCAGTGACAGTTCCATGGAGGTGTTTCTCAATAACACTTTGTGCTGTTTCTCGGCCAGATTACCTCAAGCCATCCAATTGGATCACGAAGCCCATTGGGAAGTGGCTTTGGTGGAAATGATTCACCCTACACAAATCAAAAACATCGTCAAGATTGAAAACACTTTTACGGTAGAAGTTTATAACGAACAAGTGCAACAAGCTATGGACGAACGTGCTAGTGTAGCTGACTTTATGAAATCACAAGACCCCAAAACTAAAGGAACCACTTATTTTTAGAAAATTCCTGCGGGCTATTATTTTAGTGGTCAACATTTGGTGAACACCATTGCTAACAGGTTCAATTTCATGTTTGGTAAAGCCTTGGAGAAAGTCAGAAGAAGTGTCCCGATCGAGTACCACAAAATAGCTCCTCGCCTAATGATGAAATTTTCAGAGGACAAAGTATTGGCCATTACATTTTGTCCTGAATTGTATGACATTTTGGGTGGAGACCCCAAGTTGATCAAGATGAGAAACGAAATACTAGCCATGACCGGTAGCTTGGATTTTGCGGAACATTTTCGATTCCCTGTAGAAATGAACCAAGGGCTCAATTTGATTTTTGTGTACTCCGATGTGGTGGAGTACAACGTGGTGGGACACACCTCCGTACCGTTACTGCGTGTCATTCCTTTCAAAGTAGATTCTGCCACGGCTGCTGACGAGGAAGGTGGAAACACCTATCACGTTCACCGCGAATTTGTACATCCTCACTATTTGCCCGTCATTAAGTCGTATTTCGACACTGTCAACATTACTATAAAAGGAGATCTGGGACAAAATATTCCATTCACCAAAGGGAAAGTCACAGTGAAACTCCATTTTCGAAAACGATTACTCTAACTTTTTGTCAGTCATGTATCCTGTGTACCAAGGAGTCGTTCGACAGCGAGGACATGGTTTAGGTGATATGCTCAAATGGGCCTTTCGTACAGTGGTTCCCGTTTTGAAACCGATGGTGACACGGGGATTGCACGACTTAAAAGATGCCGCGTTGACGCAAGGTAAAGAATTTCTCCAAAATGTCATCATTGACAAACAAAACCCCAAAGATGCTTTCTTGAAAGCAGGCAAAAATGTCTTGCTTCAAACGGGCAAAGACATTTTGGGTTGGCGAGAAACTCCTATAAATGCCCTGGGCATTGCCGAGTCAGGCATTCCTGCTTCCCTGACGCCTCAGCAAGGACAAGGCAGAAAAAGACGACGAAAACACCCCTTCAGAGGACTTCACACACCTAGAGCTAGAAAGTCTAAGAAAAGAAAAACCGTCCGAGAGTTAGACGTTTTTGATTATTAAAAAAAGAAAATGATGCACCGAGAGTCTTGTGCTTGTTCCAAGTCGGAACTAGATCTGTTTGCTATGCCACTCACCATGATGACGATGCAAGAATCCCAATGGGTCGAATTTCATCCCGTCTCCTCTTTCACGGATTCAGCTCCCATCGAGTTTGAAATCAAAGGACAGCCGGAAGATTATCTCGATCTGAATAGCAGTTACTTGTACCTGAAACTGAAAGTGATCAAAAACGCCAACACCAATCCGGGAGCCGATGCCAGAGTAGCTTCCGTCAACAATTTCATGCATTCCTTGTTCAGCGAAGTGGATTTGTACTTGAATAACAAACTGGTCAGCAGTAGCATGTATACTAACCCTTACTGAGCGTACCTAGAAAATCTCTTGACGTACTTAAAAGAGGCCAAGGACACTCATCTGGATGCTTGCGTGGTATGGAAACCTGACACCGCAGGTGAAGACACGTTTAACGACACAGTCCTGACAGCCGATGACAATCCTCACAATGTGGGTTTTAAGAACCGTCGAAAGAAAATCCTGCAAGGTCGTAGTTTAGAACTGATGGATCGTTTGCATTTGGACATGTGGTTGCAAGACAAGTATTTGCTGAACGGAGTGGATATTCGCCTGAGACTCAATCGCAGCAGTGTCGCTTTCCATTTGATGGCTCATGCCAACGAGTACAAAACCATCATCCGAGAAGCCAGACTTTACGTGCGTCGTGTAGAAGTGTTACCTAAAGCGGGAAACGACATCAGTCAAACACTGGGCAGATCGACCGCCAAGTATCCGATACTACGTGTAGAAGTGAAAACATTCACCATTGCTGCTGTACTCCGATCCAAGATCGAAGATCATCTGTTCCAAGGACAGTTACCCAAACGTTTAATCGTTGGTATCGTGAGCAATGCAACCCTCAACGGAGCCCACGATCAAAATCCTTTCCAGTTTAAGCACTACAGAGTGTCCAAGATCGAAGTCAGTCGCAATGGCAAGACTTTGTGTACCAGACCCTTCGAACCTAACTTTGCCCAGAAGAATTACTTGAGATCATACTTGTCCCTGTACGAAGCTACGGGCAACTAGGAACCAACGCCAGGTCACGGTATTTCGTACGAAGATTATGTCGGAGGTTACACTTTGTGGGCCTTTGATTTCACTCCAGACCAAGGCAGCGACGAGGGACATTTCCAGCCTATAAAATCCGGTCAACTGCGTGTGGAACTTCAGTTTGCAGAAGCTCTCACTGAGACGGTCAACGTCATCCTGTATGCTGAATTCGATAATACCATAGAAATCAACAGTTTGAGAGAAGTCATTCTAGACTATTAGACACAATGGAAGACTCCTATCCCTCTTTAAACAGTAGAGAATCTTTGGAAATGGAATGGGAGGATAGCGTGAAAGCAGAACTTCAAGACCAAGACAAAGAGGACGAGGTAGTAGTCAAGTCCAGATGGCCAGAACAAGAACAACATTTAGTGTCCTGTTTTGCTAAACACCTAGCGGATACAATTACGGAATTGAGTAAGAGAGATTGTTATGGATGTCAAAACGATCATCCCAGTCAAATTCAACACGATAAATGTCTGGGAATGAGTCAAGAAGAAAAATTGGACCAGTATCTGGACGAAGCACATACACCAATTACGAATAATACAAATGGGAGGGCAAACCTCCCTCCAGATTGGGAGATTATTTCGGAAAACGGACAAGTACACTATGTACACAAAATTCATATTAATAAAATACCCAATGCACCAGATTTATAATTCAATGAATGCTCGACCAATTGAATGGGTGGCCTACACAACATTGGTATAAGGATGTCCATTAGCACAAGTGGACGAGATATGACACTAAATCCGACCTAGCCGTTGGGTCGGGGTGCGTGGTTGCGAGTCTTGGTGTGCCCTGTGTGGCTGTCCCCGGGGCGCTTCCGTGGCGTTTTTGCGCGGCCATTTTCTGGGTTCCGTCTCCTCCTTTCCTCGCCAGCTATGTGGATGTAGACTGAGTGTCGGGGGTCAAAGGTCAAACGGGAGGCTGTGATGGCTCCATGCTCACACCTCCCACATGCTGTTAAGACCTAGCCAGGGGTCAAGCGCCCCCGTGAAGGGCTATCGCCCAGCCTAGGGCCACAACCAGTCGCAGAAGCACAAAGGTGCAAGAGCGACTATATTCCATGGTTGACTCGTCTACCTATGAACATGTCTTCCAGACTAGCCCAACTGAACGAAGCTTAAGTCATTTTACATTGTGTCAGGCTAAACCTGATACCAAAGCCTGAAGAGATAGAGAATGTCAGGATGTTATCCATAACCCAAGACCTAATAGAAGAGGTCTTCAGAGAGGAAATTAAGAAAGAACAAGAAGAATGGACTGAGGAGTACAGACTTCAGAAGAAGCAGAGAGAAGAACAACAGCAGCAACAGCAGCAGCAGCAGCAGCAAGAACCAGACAGAGGCTTTGTATACTGCCGTGTGGACACCAAAGAATTCTCTTTCTCTTTCCGCAGAAGCAGACCGTATCGTATAGGAAAGCCTGCCACCAGACGGGGAGGCAATCTTAGACAGTAAAAAAAGATTGCCATCACTCCCGTTAACAAAAAAAACCCAGCCCTTTTCAGGGCTACCCAATACTCTCGAAAAGACATACTAATTCAATTTGCAAAAACTTTTAAAATTTTTAAAAAATAAATAGAAGTGTTTCTATAAGCACTTCGTTTCTTTTGTCAGTAAAAAAAATCCACCCTTTGTTTTAGTATATAGGTGTGTGTTTTATGCTTCCTCGTTCGTTGGTGTGGATAGTATATAGGTGTGTGTTTTATGCTTGCTCGTTCGTTAGTGAGGATAGTAAATTTGTGTGTTTTATGCTTGCTCGTTCGTTGGTGTGGTTAGTATATAGGTGTGTGTTTTATGCTTGCTCGTTCGTTGGTGAGGATAGTAGATAGGTGTGTGTTTTATGCTTGCTCGTTCGTTGGTGAGGATAGTAGATAGGTGTGTTTTTTTCTTCTCTTCCTTCGTTGGTGAGGATAGTATATTTGTGTGTTTTATGCTGCTTGTTCATTGGTGTGGATAGTAGATAAGTGTGTGTTTTATGCTTGCTCGTTCGATGGTGAGGATAGTATATTTGTGTGTTTTATGCTTGCTCGTTCGTTGGTGAGGATAGTATATCGTATGTGAAGTGAGTGTAAGGGATGTTTTCGTTCACGTCCGTGCTCCACGGATATAAAGCGGAGCGCTCTTCATTCGCGCCATTCTACACAGAACATAAAAATGACTGGTAACATGTACTTGTTCAAGAAATTGAAAGACAGTTGGTACTGGATGATGGATGGAGCCTACGTGCTGGAAAGGCTTGAAAAGGAATGGAGGTTCCCAGGTAGCCTAGACTTGATGAACAGTCTGAAAGCAGCTAATTATGAATTACAATGGATAATAGAAGAGGAAGTGGGTGGAGAATTTGAGAGGCTTTATCCATCCTAAATATGTAAGAGTGGGAACCTTGAAGCAGGTTCTTGATATTGTTATCAAAGTGAGATGTTTTTTGGAAGACATATTCCATTTAACCGAGTGGCCTTTTGTCAAAAAAGGCTTAGACAATTTAAAGAAAGGCGAAGACATCATGATAAAGGTAATGAAAGAAGAAGTGAGGAAAATAAAAGAGACCTGGACAAAAGAAAGAAAGGACAAAGGAAACATCAAGAGAAAAGAAGAGTTTGAGAGACTAAACAGGAACTGGATGAAGGTACGGGAAAAGTTTAGAGCTCTGGGACATCCTGACTGGATTCCAGACGAAGAAAAGGAGAAGAAGAATAAAGGAATTATTGAAAAAGTGAGAACATGGTGAAAGAAGTGGAGACAATAGAAGAAGAAGACAAAGGCCCTTTTCAGGGCCACTTCATATGCCTCGAAAAGATATTAATTCTTTCTTGCCTAAAAAAAAAAATTAAAACCCTTACTCTACTAAAACACGAACGCGACTGATTCGTGTTTGTCTATAGCAATGACACAGGTGGCATGACGTCACAGTACTACCTTGCTACATTGTTGCTAATGACCAGTACCGTGACGTCACCCAACCTGTTCCATTCCTCTTGGCGCTATACAGGCCCAGCGTGTACTGATACAAAATTCCCATTGAGGGCCATATTGGCCCAGGCTGATTTTTTGGGTCTATAAATCGGAGGGCCATAGTGCTCCAGGCTGATTTTCCTTCTTTGGCATGATAAGGGCCCTAGTACCCCTATTCACTACTTATGATGGTAGGTTGTTTGAATATCTGTATCAGGTTGCGAACTGATCATAGCTTAGTTCTGTTGAATTGCAATGCTACAATATCTGACGTAAAAGGAGCGGGAATAGTGATTGATCCCAGGAGAAGAAAAATCCTGATAAATATTTAAGTTGGGTTTTATATTTATTTGAAAGAAAATAGCTCCATACCTGTACTCACAGTGGTAAAGAGTGCAGCCTATAACCAAGATGGCTGATGATTTGAAGAGGCTAGAGGAAGAGAGAGAGACAGACAGACAGACAGAGAGACAGAGACAGAAGGAAAATAAATACGGGAAAGCTGACTTATCATCGACAGTGATTTGGAAAACACCTGAAGCAACCAGATGATGCTGACCTACCAGAAATTTTAGTTCGATCAGTCACTTGATTCGATGATGAAATTTTTTTTTATCAACTAATTGAATATGCATAAATGTTTAACTCAGTTTCTAAAAGAAAGTCAATAATTCAAACACCAGGTTCGCTTTCATTTTTTTATGTAATTGAATAAATTGTTATCTTTTATATGCAGGGCTCGTGTTGTTCCTATTCTATATCTCTGTTCATATCTCTGCTAATCCATCCATTAATTTCATATTTTATTTTATTGTTTACTAGATCCAGGCAATAACACCGTAGTCGATCATCTCCTAGATAACGATAACCAAAGTACCATAAGGAGTGGGGATCATACACTTCATCACCATCTCTAACAGAGAGACAGTGATGATTAGTGCATTTCCTACTGCACCAACAGCAAAATATTCCCCACTTTGCATCATGTACCCTGTACGTAGATTGTCTCTTGGTCTGAACGATCTTCCCTCAAGAATTAAGAGAAGGATCCCATAACCTCCTAGAATGGAGGAGACGAGGAAAAAGAAGGGTCATTCTTCCTCCTCTCTTGCCAGCGCCAATGTTTTGGCAATGTTCCAGACCACACTTGAACATAAATAACAAAATGGAAAAAAAGTCCCTACGTTCACAAGTGTTGAGGAAAATGCAATGGAAGTGCATGCCCCATGAAGCATTCTAACGTCCACTGTTGCCCACACTCTGCAACGATTATATTCCTCAAAAAGAACAATTTCTGAAACAGGAAGCAGTAAGCAAATAATATTGATAACTAGAATCAGTGTTGATGACGAGGACTAGTGATTGAATGAGACCCTTACGGGTGTCTAAGATTCACCATGTAATATTAGCAAATGTACCATTAAAGAAGAAGTAATTGCTGGTTAGACTTTTTAATATGGACGAGGGTAGTTACCATCCCGGGAGGGTAACGTAATAGTGCCAGGTTTTATATTTATGTTATTAAACTGCACGGTTTTATTTTTTCAAGACGTGGAAGCCAAAAGTTGCGAAGAGAAGAACTTCCGTCTTATTAAGCCACATCATACGTAAACCGCGTGATAGAAATTCCACCCCCCCCCCCAAAAAAAAAATAAAATAAAAAATGGTATGAAGCTTAATAAACTCTTTGGAAATGCATCGCCATTTAATTATTTGTCTCGGTGTTCAGTGAAAAAAATTCATTCATAAGACCCAAATTAAATATATAGTTTAACATATATAGATAGAGGTAGAGATAAATAGATCAATAGTTCAGTCCTGATGCCAAAGTTTGGGTGAATAACTGTGGCATTAATGGATAGAATGTTATGCTTGACTCATTTACTCAAAGATCCAGGTTGTAGACGATTGCAGTCGTTCCTCGGAAAAACTGAAAAAGATGAAAATGATCACAATAGTTGTAAGAATCTACATCATGTTTTATCTATCTGGTCATAAAGTCAATCATACAACTTAATATATATCTGGTCATAAAGTCAATCATACAACATGACATATATTTGGTCTAAAAGTCAATCACAAAACATCACATATATTTGGTCATAAGGTCAATCATACAACTTGATATATATTTGGTCATAAAGTCAATCATACAACATGACATCTAATCACAGAATCAATCATACAACGTGACATTTATCTGGTCATAACATCAATCAAACAATTGGATATATGTCTGGTAATAAAGCCAAACATAAAACTTGACATCTATCTAGCCACAGAGTCAATCATAAAACTTGATTGTGCAATGTCAATAAAAACAGTGTAATAATCACTCTTGTCATACTAGCATGGATATGAAACAGAATGACCAATCAAGTCAAAGTCTGTGTCAGTATGCCTTATTAGGCAACCAATAAATTAGATGTCCAAGTGCACAACCAGACAAATAAAAAACACACCTCAATGCGGCATAAAGCGTATCCAAGTTTGCACTAGTCATGCATTGATGTGCAACCAGTCATATCCAAGTTTGCATCGTCACATCCAATCAGTTATCCTAGGTGTGCAAATAGTCACACTGAACTATGCCACTAGTTATAACCAACTATACTACTGGTCATACTGAACTGTGCTACTAGTCATGCTGAACTGTGATACTAATCATACTGAACTGTGCTACAGGTAAAAATGAACTGTGATATTGTCATGCTGAACTATGCTACTAGTCACAGTGAACAATAATACTAGCCATAGTGAACAATGACACTAGTCATAATGACCTGTGCTCCTAGCAATAATGAACTGTGCTGCTTTTGTCATACCGACCTGTGCTACTAGCCATTATGAACTATGCCACTAGTCATACTGAACTATGCTAATAGGCATACTGAACTATACTGCAGGTCATAATTAACTGTGCTACTAGTCATAATTAACTGTGGTACAGGGCATGCTGAACTATGCTACTAGTCGTAATGAACTGTGCTACTAGTAATACTGAACTTTGCTACTAGTAATAATGAACTGTGCTACTAATCATACTGAACTGTGGTACTAGTAATACTGAACTATGTTACTAGTCATTATGTACTTTACTACTAGTCATACTGAACTGTGCTACTCGTCATCCTGAACTGTGCTACTAGTCATAAGGAACTACATCACTAGTCATGCTAAACTCTAATACTAGTCATAACGAACTGTGCTACTTGTCATACTGAACTGTGCTAGTTTTCGCACTGAACTGTTCTTCTAGTCATACCGAACTGTCCTATTGGTCATAACAAACTCTAATACTAGTTATAATGAACTATGCTACTAGTCATACTGAACTACGCTACAAGTCATACTGATCTATGCTACTAGTCATAATGAACTATGCTACAAGTCATACTGATCTATGCTACTAGTCATAATGAACTAAGCTACTAGTCATACTGAGCTATACTATTAGTCATACTGAACTATGCTACTAGTCATACTCAACTGTGCTACTAGCCATAAGGAACTGTGCTACTTGTCACACTGAACTGTGCTTCTTGTCATACCGAACTGTGCTACTGGTCATAGTGAACTATAATACTAGTTATAATGAACTATGCTATTAGTCATAATGAACTAAGCTACTAGTCATACTGAGCTATATTATTAGTCATACTGAACTATACTACTAGTCATAATCAGCTGTGCTACTAGCCATAAGGAACTGTGCTACTTGTCGCACTGAACTGTGCTGCTGTCATATCGAACTGAGCTACTGGTCATAGTGAACTATAATACTAGTTATAATGAACTATGCTACTAGTCATACTAAACTGTGCTACTAGTCATAATGAAGTATACTACTAGTCATAACAAACTATACTACTAGTCATAATGAACTGTTCTGCTAATCATAATGAACTATGCTACTAGTCATACTGAACTATACAGTGTGATCGCGATTTACGCGATCTCAGTTCGCGCGAATTCGAAATAACGCGAGATGGGGGAAAATGCGAAAAAAGATCGCTACTATTGAGATAACTCTCTCATACATACAGATTGTTCCACCGTCTTACGCAAACATTACCCACAATGCCCAGCTCTTACGCCCCCACCATTCTGTTTATTGTGGCCTCAGTGCTGCGTACGTATGTACATGTACAAATTGTTTGTTACAATTTTGGAACGTTATTAGTGATGGCGTCTAAAAGACGAACAAGTGATAGTCCGAAGAGACCGAGGAAGGCTATTTCTTTAGAGGTTAAACTTGAAATAGTGAAAAGGTATGAAGCTGGTCAGAGTACCGCCAAGATAAAGCATAATTTGAATCTTAGTGAAAGTAAATGTAGAACAATACGTGACAGTGCAGAAAAATAAAAGCAAGTGTGAAAGCTGTTTTTATTTTATGTTTCCTATGTTTTAAGTTCGTTTCCTTATGCTTTTTATGAAAACTTTTATTATTTTTTCGATTTTAATCTACTTTGCAGAAGCATCCCCTAATTTTAACATACTGAAAATTTATACGGAGAGAATGATCTCAATTTGCGCGAATCTCAAATTATGCGCGCGCTTCAAAAACGTAACCCTCGCGTAAATCGCGATCACACTGTACAAGTAGTCTTAATGAACTGTGCTACTGGTCATACTGAACTATACTACTAGTTGTACTGAACTGTGCTAGTACTATAGGGGGACGATTGAGGGACAATGGGAATTTAACATTGTGGGACTGTCTAGGGACAAGAGGACTCTAACATGGTAGGGCACTCTAGGGACAAGGGGACTTGAACATGGTGGGACTGTCTATACACAATGGCAATTGAACATTGTGGGACTATTGAGGGACAAGGGAAATTTAAGATGGTGGGGAATTTAAACTGGGAATGGCACTTGGGGACAATGGGAAATCCTATGTTAAATGTTACCATAGGTTTAACATGGATGGGACCATTGAGAACCAAGACGTCACGGCACTGTTCCCAGACTAAACATATCCTGGAACATTAGATTACAATGGTTTAGACTAAAAGTAGTACTAAAATTAGTGGAAACTGAATAATTGCACGTAAAAAATTAAAATAAGGCAGCCAAAACGTAAAACCATATTTCTAATTCAGCTCAGCAAATATACAATTCATCATCCGTTTTGTTTATTGCTATATAAGCACACCAGATATACAAACTAATAGCAACATTTTAATCTAATCCAGCACCTACTTTTGATTGCAATCAAACATATCATATATTCTATCCAGCACACCATCTATATCATCCAACGCCCGATACTCACATCCCAAACTACACCTATTTTAATGACTATCTAATCACACCACACATACAATCCAACACCCAATTTTGGTTACTATCCAAAATATATAAGGGTCTACGGGAAGTTAATATCGGAAATGCTATATATCATTCAACACCCAATAAGCACAATCTTAAATGCCTTCTCTAGCGTCCCCACAATAACCATTAGAAGAAAGGAGTACGGTTAAAATTAAGGATGTGAAATCACATAAACATGCGATCTAACATACCACTTTTACCATTAAATATCAAATCCTTTAGTCTTTGCACACTTTTATATCAAACTTGGAAGGGTTTTGACCAAGAAGATTCAATATTTGTTGCCTCAAAACGAAGCAGTGTTACAAGTGGCTGATCTTAATCGGGCGGGAACTTAGCAACAGTATTCGAGCTGGCCTCAATACGCGCTACTGTAGGTAGGTGTTTGAAATGTTTTTATAGGGACAAACAACACATAGACACACACACACACACACACACACGCGCGCGCGCGCTCCAAAGCGTCATGTGTTAGCTTAGAATCTAAGAGCAGGAGATGAAATTCCACAAACATTCTATCACATACCAATTATACTATCCAACATCCCCTTATAAACTCTAACCAAAATGCCTTGTGTTAGCTCAGATGTAAGAGAAGGAGAAGAAATCTCCCAAAATATAGTATCTTTGCACCACAAAAATAATATATTATCCATTGCACCACTATACCATGCAACATCCCAATACTATTCAACACCCCTTACACCCCTTACACGCATTATCGCAAAACGCCCTGTGTTTTGGGTTAGAGTATAAGAGGAGGAGATGAAATCTCACAAACATACTCTTACACACTTTATATACCATCCAACACCTCATAAAAATAATATCCATTACATCACTATACTATCCATCATTCCAATACCAATAAAAATATTACCCCCAAAACGCCCTGTGTTAGGTTAGAGCATAAGAGGATGAGATGAAATCTCACAAACATACTCTCACACACCCTATATGCCATCCAACACCTCAGACAAATACTGTCTATTACACCATCTATACCATCCATCACCCCCAAACAGCATCCCAAAACGCCCTGTGGTAGCTTAGAATGTAAGAGGAAGAGATGAAATCTCACCAACAATCACACATAACTACACCATCCAATACCTCATACACGCACCATCAATAATGCCATGGGTTAGTTTAAGAAAAGGAGATACAATTTCACAAACCTACAATCCCATGCACCATAAAAGACTATCCATTACACCCCCTATACCATCCAACATCCCAATACCATCCAACACCCCTGACAGACATTATCACAAAACGTCCTGTGTTAGCTTAGACTACACCAGCATACTCGCACACACCAACTATATCATTCAACACCCATAAAATACTATCCATTACACCATCTATATCATCCATCACCACACACACTATCCACAAAAGTTGTGTTAGCTTAGAATTTAAGAGAAGGAGATGAAAGCAAAAAAAAAAACAACAACATACTATCCATCACATCAAAAAATACTATTCATCACACCACTTATACCGTCTAACATCCCAATACCATCCATCACCCCTTACACACATTATCCAAAAACGTTCTGTGTTAGCTTAGAGTGTAAGAAAGGATATGAAAGCAAACAGACATAATATCCATCACACCATAAAAATACTATCCATCCCACCACCTACATTATCCAATATCTCAATACCATCCATCTCCTCAAACGCACACTATCCGAAACGTCCTGTATTAGCTTAGAGTGTTAGAAAAAGAGATTAAATCAAACAAACATAATCTTACACACCAACTATACCATCCAACAACCATAAAATAATATCCATTACGCCATCTATGCCATTCATCACCCCACACACTATCCAAAACCGTTTTGTGTTAGCTTAGAATGTAAAAGAAGGAGGTGAAAGCAAACAAAACATACTATCCCTTACACAACAAAATTATTATTCATCACACCACCTTTATCATCCGTCTCCCGCAAACATTATCACAAGCATCCCATGTGAGCTTAGAGTTTAAGAGGGGGGGGGGGGGAATCTCACAAAACATATTATCCCTTACATCACAGAAATATTATCCATTACACCATCTATACCATCCAACATCCCTTACAAACGCTATTCAAAATCCATTCAATCCGTCATTTTATGGTGTCAGTGTCTGCGTGTGTGAGTATTTATCTAAAGTTTTAAAAATCAAGGCACAATTATGATAGATGAACAGACTGACACATTTTCCTATTTGCATGCCTAAAGAGCGGACACGAAGGAAAACAACCCTTCCATTTCAATTCTAATTAAAACATGACCCAGATGTATAGAGAGCATATATTCATACAACGTCAATTTAAAAAAAATAAAACAGACACCAAATTTCAATAATGCAACATTTTTATTCATAGCAAGAAACTGCAACATTAACAAGTCAACATTTGTTCTTCAAACAGGAACGTATTTACAAGGATGACAACGTTGTGGAGTTACACTCGTCTTCCACTGATTTAGGTCATTGGCCATCGCTGCACACTACGTTTCATAGATAAAGACAAAAGATAACTATAATGTTCACAAAACCATCTTTCCACTTTATCATCGTTTCTAGAATAGTCAGTATCAAAATAAGTCACTAAATGCTCTTAGGGATATCCAAGACTGCGTTGATAAAGAAAATACACACAATATTGTTCACACACCATGGAAGCTGTGCCTTGTACTCTCACATTATTGAATCGAGTCATCTTGGCATTTCTTCTCATAAAGTCGGTGATGTCATCTTCCAAAGTCGGTAATCCACAAGAATAGAAATACTTCACTCTGTGAATGTTGACGTCTACTTTCCCTTTGATACTTTTAATATCCGAAGAAGTTAACGGGGGGAAGAAATACACTAGTCTTTACATCATTTTGTCTCAGTAAGGATAACATTTACTTTCAAAACGTCTGTCAAGATCTTCGCTCAGCTAATGCTTAGCCAACAATTCACACCTGATTTTTTTCTTTGCAAATGTCTGAAAAGTCTTCACGCGGCACACGTACACCTTACTCCTTCCTAAGAGAGCTTTGATGTCTTGGATCTCCGAAGATGTCAACGGAGGGAAGGACTGGCCACTGGTTCAACATGATCTCTTCTCTTAGAAGATATCAAGCGAGCTCCTGATACTTTTTAAACCTTTCTTCTTGAATCATATTCCACCCTTTCAAACATTCATTTGTTAAATATCCTACACATGAATATTCCTCAATTATGAGATTCATAATTGTTTATGTCAGGTGCTAGCATAACGATTGATTAAATGTTCTTCTTGTTCTGGCCATCTCGGCAACATGCACATCTCTTAATCTTTTTATTTTCTTCTTCTGGTTCAACGACTTTCTCGTCTCCCATTTCCAAAGCGGCTATACAGTCCAATGAGGGATAAGATTTTTGCATAGCTTCTAATAGTCCACAATCACTTCTCTCAAACTGTTGGCTTCTAGTGTATTGTCGAATTCTGCATACAAAATGACGTTCACCTTGATGGGTAGGGCTTCTGAAAACTGAAGTTCCACACGACTTTGGCCGGATTTTATAGGGTGGAAATGTCCCTCGTATCTGCCTTGGTCTGGAGTGAAATAAAAAGCCCACAAAGCGTAACCTGCTGCATAATCGTCGTAGGATTACCGTGGCTTGTGTTGCTACCTAACTGTCCAGTGGCTTCGTACAGGGACTGATGCGATCTCCAGTAATTCTTCTGTTCAAAGTTAGGTTCGAAAGGTCTGGTACACAAGGTCTGGCCATCTCGACTGACTTCGATCTTGGACACTTTGTAGTGCTTAAACTCGAGAGGATTATCTGTAATGGCTCCGTTGAGGGCTTCATTGCTGACAATGTCGATGATTAACCGTTTGAGTAACTGTCCTTGGAAAAGAGTCCAGCGGCAATGGTGAAGGTTTTCACTTCCACTCATTGTATCGTATACTTGGCTGTCGTTTGGCTGAAAGTGTGACTGATGTCGTTTCCCACTTTGGGTAACACTTCCACACGTCTTACGTAACATCTGGCTTCCTTGATGATGGTTTTGTACTCGTTTGCATGAGCCATCAAGTGGAAAACGGTACTGCCTCGATTTAGTCCCAGGCGGACAACCACTCCGTTCAGTAAATGCTTTTCTGCAACCACATGTCCAAATACAAACAATCCATCAGTTCTAAACTTCACCCTTGTAGGATTTTCTTCCGGCGGTCGCTAAATCCCACATTGTGAAGATTGTCAACTTCTGTCACAGTCTTATCGTTGAACTTCTCCGACGTGTCAGGTTTCCATATCGCGCAAGCATGGAGATGAATATTCTTGGCTTCTTTTGCGTAAGTTAGGAGGTTTCCTAGATACGCTCGGTAAGGGTAAATATCCGTGCTGCTGATGACCAGTTTGTTATTCAAGTACAAAGCATGAAATTGTTGACGGGAGCTACTCTGGCATCGGCTCCGGGAGCAGTGTCGTCCGTGTTGAGAACTTTGACTTTCGGACACAAGTAACTGCTATTCAGATCGATATAATATTCTGTCTGTTCCTTGATTTCAAATTCGATGGGGGCTGAAGTCAAAGAGGAGACAGGACGAAATTCGACCCATTATGATTCTTGCATCGTCACCACGGTTGGTGGCATGGCAAACAGATCCTGTTGTGACTTGAAACAAGACTCTCGGTGCATCATGTTACTCTCTTTCTCATAATCAAAGACGTCTGATACACTGGTTGATCTTCTTTTCTTAGTATTTCAAGCAACGTGCTTATGAACTCCTCTGGAGGGTTATCATCGTCTCTTCCTACCTTGTCCTTGCTGTGGCGTGAAGGAAGAAGCAATGCTTTACTCAGCAACGTGCTGCGCATTTATAGGAGTTTCTCGGCGACCCAGATTATGTTCTCCAGTTTGAAGCAGTACATTTTTGCCTGCTTAAAACAAGGCCTTTTGGGAATTTTGTTTGTCGATGATGACATTTTGGAGAAATTCTTTTACTTGCGTCAAAGCGGCAATCCTCGTGTCACCATCGGTTTCAAGACGGGGACCACCGAACAAAATGCAGATTTCAGCATATCTCCTAAACCATGTCCTCGCTGTCGAGCGACTCCTCGGTGCGCAGGATACAAGATTTACACGTCGCAAGAGAATCTTTTTCGAAAATGTAGTTTCACTGTGACTTTTCCTTTCGAGAATAGAATATTTTGGCCCAGATCTCTTTTTTATACCAATGTTGACACTGTCGAAATACAACTTGCTGACAGGCAAATAGTGAGGATGTACAAATTCACGGTGAACGTAATAGGTGTTTCCACCTTCCTTGTAATTAGCCACGGCAGAATTCACTTTGAAAGGAATGACTGTCAGTAGTGGTAAGGCTGTATTACCTAACACATTGTACTCAACCACATCGGAGTACACAAAAATCAAATTCAGTCCTTCGTTCAGTTCTACAGGGTGACGAAAATACTTGTAAATTGGTCATTGCTGTTGATGTCTCTGGAGTTCGGAGACATTTTGAGGTCTCCACCCAAAACGTCAAACAAACTGGGGACAAAGTGATGGACAAGGTTTTGGCATCCGAAAATGTCGTGAGCAGGCGACTTGGTATTCGTTTCGTTTTACCAAATTGAGCATCGAAAATACTGGCAATCGTTTCTTCCAGATGTTGAGCGCTATAATAAAAGCTTGCATGAATTTTCATGCAATAAATGCATTATGCTTGATTGGCTGGTGATGGCTTTTTGGATTCGCAAAAACCAGGATCGTTGGCATATAAGTGTTGCTGTCACGGAATTGTATAAATCCCTCTATTAATTAAATATATGTACTCGGGGTTTCGTTTTTTGTGTACAACGATATCCGAGGGTGATTCATGTATATTCTACAATATTTCGAAACAGTGAGTTCGGTTCATCCGTGCCGCACGTGCGAAGTGCTCTCGATGGGAATAACTGATTTACATCTGGCGCACAATGTACGGCTTCATCGTATAAATACCTCACCGTGAAGGCAAAATTTGTACATTACGGACTTTGAATTAGGCCATGGAGCAAGAATATTAAAAGAAATTAATGAAATACAAAATAAAAGGAATACAATATGCGACGATGAGACTCCTTCCTGTCGAGCAGGGAGAAAGAACAGATCGACAAAATTGCGATATTGAGATTCCTTCCTGTGACCAGGGAGAAAGGACACTCGCTATACTGTATGGATTAAAAGATGACTTAACGCAATGGAAAAGGGACTTATGATTCGTAATACGTAAGAAATGTTTAAACAATTTAAACGAATGCGAAGAACACTTATTAAACAGTTTAATATTATTAATTTAACTTTACCAATAAATATTATTGTTAAATTTTCAAAATTTACTGATTACGATAAATTTGACTAAACTAAACAATTATTCATGTATTACTTTAATAGATTATTATTAAATTATTAATTATTAGTAACCTAACTATAGCCACTTAATATTATATTTACGATCAAAATTGTCATTCATGTATTAGACAAGGAACTCGTGGCACCTGAGCTAGTGTTCACGTGATCGCGAAAGCGTAGTGTGAATGCTGCTCGTGCCCAATTAAGATCTCAAACAACCTATGCACAAAGCAGAAACATTATGATAGATATCTATCTATTAAAACTATAAAACTATACTTAACATAAATTAAATATGAATTAATTTAATTTAGCTTTTATTTATTAAACTTTAGACTTGTAGGAAACTATGATTATGAATTAAATAACAACTCCAGAAATTTGATATATTAGAAGAAATAAAAAATTTGAATGGTGTGCAAACCCTTACTCAAAATTTAATAAAAACGAAATTTAATAAAATTAATACAAGAAACACAAACATATGGAAAAAAAAAAAAACATGAACACATAAAATACTTTAACTTTTGTGACAAAGGGGTTACTTAAATGATGTCAGTCTGAGAGTAACCACACCAATAAAACTTAAGGACTTGCACATCTTAAGC
This sequence comes from Megalonaias nervosa, assembly GCA_016617855.1. NCBI lineage: Eukaryota > Metazoa > Mollusca > Bivalvia > Unionida > Unionidae > Megalonaias > Megalonaias nervosa. Next base: position 52,046 of record JAECUM010001471.1, read on the forward strand.
TGTAGAGGTATGTGAGTTATTTATTAATTTCTCATGTATAAGTTATAACTATTGTACTACCACGTTTATTTTTGTATATTTTCTATGTAGCTTCGGCTTACGTCGTATACTGCAAATATTTTCTATTCTTGTTTGTGACTTGGCAAGAGATTTATATTAGCAATTTAAAGTTGCATTTTTAAGAAACGTTTAGTACCGTAGGATTCTTATCGGACACGGACCGGTTCACTTCTGAACCTGTTTATGCTTTGTATTGTGCCGATAATGTAATTTGTATAGCTTATCGTATATAACGGCATTACGTGTTATCGCATATGCCCGTGTCGTGCATAGTACACGGTGTTAGATGCATTTTCAGCTGATCGGAGTCGACGTGGTACCAGCTGTAGAGCTAACCATAGAAGTTGACCATAGCAGCTGTAACGCTGAACCATAGCAGCTGTAAAGCTGAACCATGGCAGCCATAGAGCTGAGTGAACAGAGTTGCTGGTCGAGTAGCAGGTGATCGGGCATTGCTGACAGGACTGGTGGGCGCTGATCGCTTGATTGACCAAGGAATTGAATGGTGGTCGGTGACTACCTATAATGCTGATTGCTTGATTGACCAGTGTGACTGGTAGCCAAGTGAGCTAGTGACGGAGTATTTTGTGTTACTCCATGCATGTAATCTTTTAGCTGTGAGATAATTTGGGGATTTGTTATACACAGTGTTTTGGGAGTGTAAAGATATTTTGTATGATATCTATCCCTTTGTTTTCATCATTTACTATATGAGTAAAGTACATTTTTTACTATTTTGAGTCAAACGCATCATTCTTTTCGTCTTATGAAATTACTGTTAATCGTTCACCTTTGTCCTTTTACTGTGTAAGATCATTTATTTGTATTCACATTTTTGTGGCATTATTAGGTTCGTGCGGATTGTCTTAATTTTCTCCAATATTTGGATCTTATACACGCACGTATTAATCATAATTCTTTTCTCATTCAAGTCATTGGTAAGTAAACATTGTATTTGAATCACCATCAACATTGTTCTGTTATAAATCCGAAAATCCAACTCGGTGATCTTATTACAGTTGCTGCACTTGCTCGTTCAGGATTTCGACGAAAAACTTCGTTTGATTTCCACTGACATTTTGGATTTGTGTGGGATGAATGATTTCTACCAAAGTCACTTCACAATGCGCTTTGTGATATCAATGGATGGCCTGAGGTAATTTGACTGTGAAATGGCACAAGGTATTGTGGGGAAACACATCCATGGAACTGTCACTGGGTAAAGATAGGTAAATGTGGTTATTCATAATTCAAGGGTTCTGCTTTCCGAGGAGTCACTCGAGGTTAAACGATATTCCAAAGAGGGTTGTTACTGTTTTGGGGGTGACTGGTGTTAGCTGCAGGGCTGCCGTTGTTACTGTTGGAAGAATATTTCAGGGAAGGATTTTATTAGAAGGTAACCGATGCAACTGCTAAATAAATTGGTCCACAACGAATCTGCTCTTCTAGTAAAAGAAATGCCAGAAATGAGGTCACTAACACGCACACCACATGACGTCCTAAATTCAGTGGAAACAGTTTCTGTAAAAAGTTTTGACAATCCTCCAAAGTCTGAATAGTGTCATTGATTTCCTTCCACGGAATCTGTTGTATCACTAGTGATAAAGGTCGTGGCATGGTGGTAAGCTTTTATACCCATGTCAGGCAACCGATGAATGCCCTTAAACATTCAAGTTTCCTTTTATTTGCCAGATGGAGTTGTGAATCAAGAGTATAGTTTATTCCAAGGCACTTTCAGGTGATAGTGTATCCGTACACAAACAGAATTTCCTGTTGCATCTAATATACGATCACAAACCACTTCTTGTAAAGGTATGATGTCCTTTGTTTGTCCCCACCACCACCATTGTGACATTAAACAGTCTTTGTAATTCTGTTCTAACTCTTTGCTGTCTGGAATTTCACAATTTATTTGAATTTATTTAGCAAGGAGTAAACCAGTCAAAATCTTTGTCCTTTGGGTAGTTATTGACTGTCCGACAATTTGAACACTTTCAAAAGTTATCAAGTCTCTGATGGCATCCAGATATCATGGGTAACTTAAAAGTTTGTTTTTTCGCATGTAATTGTTTCTTGCTTTTCACTTGTATTTTGACGAACTCTTTGTAAATGCGTTCTCTCAACTCCAGAGGCATTTCACGAACGTTCTCTTGTAAAGTATTCATGAAGATATTACTGGGGTCCAACTAATGGAAGATAGTGACAATGCGGAGACCATCGAACATGTTCCTGGTAAGCAGAGTCTTTCTGTTCCCACTCGTCTAGTGACGCACCGCTACTGAAGCATTTAACTTTATATCATTCTCCCAAGCAGATAAATCTATCTCTGGCTAGTTTTTCAGAGTAGGTCCTGCCAGATATTTAGGCCACTTTTCTTTGAACGTTTGGAATCGACTTTCAAAGTTTCAGTATCCAACAAAACACCCAGGGAACAAATATTCTTCTTTCACAGGCTTCTTTCGATGAGGTTGCGGTGATACCAGAAGTAGTTTGCTCAGACATGGATGAAATCCATAGGGTGGTAGAGGTACAGCATCACTTTTGCGAGTAAAATTCAGTGGTCGTGTAGCATTCCATCCATTGACTGGTTGACGGAAATAAACACCACTTTCGCACCCGTAAGGTTTTACACACACAGCATCACTTTCTATGTTGGTCGTAGTAGTAAAGTTCCCATGTCGTACTGAATCGCTGCAGTCGCAAGGCACAGCATCGCACTCAACTTGATCATCACCGAACTTGAATCTCTCGTTCGTTTGTGACTGTGTGAAATGATATGTGTTTCTAGTTTGGCGTTTTGTAGTCATAATGAAGTGTCTGTCATGGAAAAGTTTCCCCTTTTATATACTTGCCAATACCGGTGTGTACGTACGGTAAAGTGAAATATCGTGAAGTTGCACTCGCTTCTCGTACACGATTTCATACAGTTTTTCGAAGGGTCGGCTGACGATTTGGTGCATAGGTAAAAGTACAATTTTGTGAGGTTCGTAGGTGGTCACTCTAAAGTCTCGATCCTCTCAAGATTGCAAAGCTTCTTTCAGTACGCCAAAAAGCTTCTTTCAGTACGCCAAAGCTTACCACTTGACTAGTTCGATGATTCCTTTCACCTTGCACTCGGTGTAAAATTCTCCTCGTTTGTCTCAGTAGATGGTGTAGTTTTAGTGTATTGGATAGAATAAATGGTGTAATGGATGGTATATTTTGTGGTGAAAGGGATAATAGGTTTGTGAGATTAAATGTAGTTTATTAATGTTTGTTTTTTGTTTGTTTTTTTTATAAAAAAAAAAAACCTTCCCCGTTTGGTATGATAGTCGTGTGTGGAAACAATGCCATGTGTTTTGGATTGTGAGTAAATGTGTTTGTTTGTTGGTCTATGTTTGTTTGTTTGTCTCCATAAACACTTTCGCCCCATACACCTATTCAATCCAATAAACCTTTCTACCCCATAAACCTTTCTACCCAGGATATTGAATGGTATAAACAATGTGACGGATAGTATTTTTGCATTGTAAGGGACAATGGGGTTGTGAAATTTCATCTCCTTTTCCTAAGCTGACCCATGCCATTATTGATAGTACGTGTATGAGATACTGGATGCTATAGTTGTATCTGATTGTGTGAGATTTCATCTCCTCCACTTCCATTCTAAACTAACACATGGCGTTTTGGGATAAAGTGTGCAAGGGGTGTTGAATGATATTGGGATGTTGGATAGCATAGTGGTGTAATGGCTAGTAGGGGTTTTTTTTGGTGTCAAGGATAGTATATTTTGTGAGATTTTGTCTCCTTCCGTTACATTCTAAGCAAACATAAGGCGTTTTGGATAGAATGTATAATAGGATGTTGGATAGTATAATTGCATGTAATAGTATATTTGTGGGATTTCATCTCCTGCTCTTAGATTCTAAGGTTTTTATAGCATCATTACGATTATACAAATTTATGAACACATAATTTTTTGTCTGGGTAATGCTTTATATACAAATCTGATACAAGAATATAGTCATTATGCAACAGGTACCTAGTACACACGGCGTGCTAGATAGCATGTGTGCAATCTGAGGTCAGCCACTTCGAACAATGTTACTATGTAGACCAAATTGAGGTAAGCCACTTTTAACACTGTTCCCAGTGCCGTGACGTCCTCGGTCTCAATGGTCCCATCCATACTAAACCTATGGTAACATTTATCATAAGATTTCCCATTCTCCCCAATTGCCATTCCCATGATAAATTCCCCTTGTGCCCTATACTGCCCCACCATGAAAAATTTCCCTTGTCCCTTAATAGTCCCACCATGTTCAATTGCCATTGCCCCTAAACAGTCCCACCATGTTCAAGTCCCCTTGTTCCTAGACAGCCCTACCATGTTAGTCCTCTTGTCCCTAGACAGTCCCACAATGTTAAATTCCCATTGTCCCTCAATCGTCCCAATATACTACTTGTGCTTCTAGCCATAATGAACTGTGCCACTAGTCATGATGAACTGTGCTACTAGTCACACTGAACTGCTACTAGTCTTAATGGACTGTGTTACTAATCATACTGAACAGTTACTAATCGTATCGAAGTTTGAACCAGTTAACCTGAGATTACAACAGCAATTCAAATTTAGCTACTATTCAAAGAAAAGCTTGTACTAGTCGCATTAATATTTAACGACTAGTCAAGTAAAAGCTTGTCAGTCATGTCGAATATTGCATCAGACTTATTGAAATATGCATCAGTCATATTAAAGGGTGTCACTAGTTATTTCAACCAGCCATGACTTGTCAACTTGCTACGACATTAATAATGTTATTTTTAACAATGTTTATAATTTTCTACTGTCTGATTTGTTTAATGGACAAATATTTCTCTGATCCCCATGCATGTGTGGTACAATGTAATCAGAACCATTAAAATTACTAATGCGATTATCAAGTATTATCATATGCCTTAAAGGCGATAAATACTAATAAGCATATACCGTTCTTTCAAATCTTAAATTACTTGGGTATAGACCTGTTACCTATATTTATTCATTTATTGACTCTATTTAGCAGCAATATGCAAGCATAAAGAGGTCATGTCTATTGATAAAATTGTATCTGATAGTGCTGCTTCTGAGGAATGCCACCCTGGTGAGAACACACTACATCCCAATAAAGTCAAACTTAACTGTGACATTAGGCATAGCTCAAACTGTGACATTAGGCATAGCTCAAACTGTGACATTAGGCATAGCTCAAACTGTGTTTCCAACAAGAACTTTAAAAGTTAGATTTATTAGATTCAGAATGCTTGTTAAATATTGGGAGTTAAATATTGGGAGTTATCTATTGCATCAAAATCGTAAATAGTGTGTAATCAAATGAAACAATAATTCAATTTAGGTGTATGTTATGTTTGGGAATTTCATAAATATTGAGCCATTGTATTTAATTTTTTACCTCTTAAATCAGGAACAAATATAATTGTTACACTGTTCTTGTCTATGAAATATTTCAAATTCAGTACCAGACAAGAAATAAAAAGACCTTTGCAAAATTACGGGACATGTTATCTTATAATACGTAATTGTGTTTATGCTTGGTAAAATGGCTCGAGAAAATTGTTTTCATAATTATAACCCAAATGCAGTCTTTAAATTAAACACTGACACATTTATTGAATTAAAAAATACAACTGCAAATTGTAAAGTTTACCATCTCTCTCTCTCTCTCTCTCTCTCTCTCTCTCTCTCTCTCTCTCTCTCTCTCTCTCTCTAGAGTACTCACTCAAAGTAAGCTGACTCTCGTCGAACATCGCAGACAGACTTAGCTTTTTGACTTGAATATCAAACTGGATCTTTACTTTACTGTTGACAAATCCGACTGAGGAGGAGCCATACGCGATAATACTGTCATTCCAAGAAAACCAAAATGACCTTGCGTTTGTGTTGCATGGTGGGCGACTTTCGTTCAGAGGCACGTCATAACTCGTGTTTAATTCGCAGTTTACCTTGCATTTGGAAAACAGGACAGAAGATGTTGAGACCATGGCGGTGGCGAAAGAACTGGTTCCATTTTCACCATGAAAGGTCGCAACAAAAATACCACATGAAACCAGTCTAAACCCTAAATAATCATAGCCGGTGACGTTGACTTCCGTTAAAGACATAGAAGCATCGACTTTGTTGTCATTCATCGGCACAAGGATCACTGGTATCTCTAAAAAGCCAAGAAGATAAGACATGGAAGAACCTCTTGATATCTACCTTACATACTAACCATGTCAAGATTTTCTGTAATAATGTAATTCTAAACAAAAAATTAAGGATTTTTAATTTAATATAATATCAAAACGTTTTGTAATAGTTCCATCGTATGAATAAATTTTTCTAAAAATTTTATCTCTTTACCAATGACCACCGTCCGGGACATGGTAGACTGGCTTGAGTTTTTGTTTTATTGTAAACATTGTTATTTTATTAAGCAATTTGGGATGGACACCGGCTAATTCATCTAGGTATTTTCCCAAAATATACAAAAATGATCCAAACGATGATATTCTTTTACAAAGATTTGAGTAATCTGAAAAGCAAGTTCAAATTTTGTTTACATTAAAACTTTGCTGATGATAACAACAGTGTAAAATGGCACGCTGATTGCAAAAAGAGCTTAATATGAAAGACTGATGACAAAAACAACTTAATAGGGTACACTATTGACAAAAACAGCCTTATAAGGTTAACCATTGTCAAAATTAGCTTAATATGGTAAACTATTGACAACAACAGCTTGATATGGTAGACTATTGACAACAACAGCCTAATATGGTAGACTATTGACAAAACAGCTTAATATGGTAGACTATTGAGAAAAACAGCCTAATATGGCTAACTATTGTCAAAATTAGCTTAATATGGTAAACTATTGAGAAAAACAGCTTGATATGGTAGACTATTAACAAAACAGCTTAATATGGTAAACTATTGACAAAACGGCTTAATACGGTAGACTATTGAGAAAAACAGCTCAGTATGGTAAACTGATGTCAATTATAACTATGATAGACTGATGACAACAATAGCTTAATATGGTAAACGAATGATAAAATTAGCTTATAATAATAGATTGATGACGCCGATGCAAGGACAAATAAACCGCAACAGACGTAATGATAGTGAGAAACGCCTATAATGCTCCTGCATGCCAGCGAATAAAATGTGGTCCTCAATTCATGAGGGTTACTTTTAAATGTAGTGCGAAAATGAAGGCGTATTTTTTATATTCGGTCTAAAATGCTAGGCCGATTATTCTCCTAGAAATAGCTTTTTATTATTTGGCTACTGTTACGACTCTGGTCAGGAACTAAGTAACAGAAAAAAGCAAATCCAACAAGTTTTCTAAACCTTAACAAATAATTTAATTACCAAAGTCATAAATGAAAATGTGAGAGGAACTTACAGTATTATGAAGTGAATCCAAAATAATCCTGAAAAAGTTGTATGAAGGTCCAAAAGAATGAGAAGTCCCGTATAATTTCAAAACCTGAAATGTACTTGTCTGCTAAGAATTGTAACTTTATCAAAATGACGTTGTCCATAACTCCCTGTGATAATTCACAATCGTTTCAAAATAATATTATAGTCCAAATGAGCAATTTTTATTTCCACTAAACAGACAAAACAAATGTTTTTCCTCTCAAATAATATTTAATTAAAACATAAAATACGTCTGCAGACTTGATGTTACAACAGGAACACAATAAATAAGAATGACTCCAAAATATGAACTAATCTGATTTGCTTATTTCTCTCCTTATATACCCTTCTATTGCAATTATATTTCACGACATACCTCAACGTGACAGATAAAACTACTCAATAAATATTTCGAAACACCTATTCATGTGACCTATTCCATCCAGTGGGAAATTACTTAATTCTTCTAGATCTGTCTAGATCCCACCAGCCAATGAGAAATTAACCCACAATCATCAACAAGTATTATTTTTTAGTAATTGTCAACAAGTAAGCATCTGTGCATAGATCCTATGTAATTTGTACGCTCGTAATATTCCTAAAACAGACCCTAGTCGCGTAGGTAAAATCTAATATAATCACTACAATTTACAGACATGAATAAAAATTGCAAAAATTAGATAAAATCATGAAGCATGAGTTACAAAAGATATAGATATACATAACAGTATAATATTATTAATGTTATGCATATTAATAATAAATAGCGATTCCAAGACAGAAGAAACTTGATCTGTCTAAACTAAACTGTAAGTAAAGTTTTCTGCAAGTTATCATAATCATATAGGAAACTTAATAATTCAAACAAACAAAAAATAAGCAATTAATATTCCCTGAAAGCATAATAGTCTATACATTTATCGACCTGTCTTCTCTTTCAGATAATGTCGTGGTATCGTTTCAGTAAAATTACTTTATCTTGAACCCCACTGTTAGCATCGAAATGGCCTTGCAATGGATTTACATATAAGAGGTCCTTGGTATTATATAAACTTTGTACATTGTCGGTCCCAGATCCTTACTGCCCTGAAACCTTATCGATCTTCTATGTCGAAGACCATTCTCCGTTAATTTTCGTAAATGTTAATTTATATCGTAACATTTTTATTAGATTTACTATTTGTTACTGAAAGTAGGGAAATATGTAAAGGATATTTGCCTGAAACGAGTGAATAACGAATATCCGGAAACGGGTGGATCATGGATATCCTGAAACCAGTGAATAACGGATATCCTGAAACCAGTGAATAACTGATATCCTGAAACGAGTTAATAACGGATATCCTGAAACCAGTGAATAACTGATATCCTGAAACGAGTTAATAACGGATATCCTGAAACCAGTGAATAACGGATATCCGGAAACGAGTGAATCACGGATATATTTCATCGAGTTGGTGAATAACTCAAATAAATGCACGAGTGTTCCCCCCCCCCCAACCCGAGATGATTTAACATATGTATTTCAGACTGAAATAGCAGTTTTCTCCCTGTATCCGCCGTGATAATGTCAGCGGTTTATCGTTTATGGTCTGCTATGTTTTGTGTATATTCGCACAGAAAATATTAGTAGCAACATAATTCTCCTTGCTAAATCAGCACAGAATAAATGAAGAAAAACAATATAGATAAGGTGGGATTTGAACATGGTTCGTTTGCATGCGATCCACTCTTAGCGTATGCAAATCACTATATTTAACAAGATTATTACGCTTAAGAATTCGCAGTCAGTTCGTGATCGTAATAGACATAATTAAAATCAGAGAAACATAATTTCTTATATTTACGTGGGTTAGTTAAATTAGCTGGTTTACATTCAGACTTTATATGAAACGCCTTTGCAAACTGCAATATCCGTAAATGAAAATATAGATTCGATTTACGAGAATTTGTCACGTCTACTGTATGCATTCTATGTGTAAATGTGATAAAACCAGGAAGTGTAATTGTTAAATTAGTGTAAAATTGTTAAGTTAGTGGAAAGAAGGGAGGGGGTGGACCGGATTATGGTGAGAAGGAGCAATCGTCCCCGAGCGCTCAGAGAAGGGTACTCCGTTCGGAAAATTTGTCTTTTCTTTGCTGTTTAAATGTTAATAGTATTTCACTTTCGCCATAGTTTAACGGGGACAGTTCTTGACAAACCTTAGATTCAGAGGGGGAGAGAACGGCGGATGGCAACTGACATAAAAACTGTTCTCTGTAGCAAAGTAGGGGGCCCCCACCCCCCACCCTCCACCCCAAACAAAAAAGAAGAACATTGCCCCGGGCACATCTATATAGTATGTCGAGCCAAGATTGCCGTCTTCTGACCGGCAAGGTCTGGGCCACTCAATATGTTGGCAAAACTGTTGATTTCAGAAAACAAATGAATAATCACAATAGCCACATTATCGATAAAATCTACTGGAAATACGCCAACCACTACAACTCGAATGACGCCAACCACTACAACTAGAGTCCGTCCAGATGCTATCGATTGAATCAAACTAGGGTGGACCGACATAGAACTCTCACGTAAGCAACGAAGCTGGATACTGGATACAGAATTGAACACTCATGGGATTTCGACCTAAATGAAAAGATCAAACCTTCCCGTTGCAGTCTTATTAAAATTATAGCCAGTAATCAGGTTTTCAAATCTACGCAATTTTTGCGATAATATTTACTCAACAAATTACATGTATTATTGATCATCATCATCATCATCATCGCTATTATTATTATTATTATTATTATTATTATTATTATTATCATCATAATTATTATTATTATTATTATTATTATTATTATTATTATTATTATTAACTCCATGCATAATCTACCGGGATATATTTTCTTTAGCAAATTTTGTAGATATCGTTTATTTTTCATCACTCTGTGTTTTCGTCCTTTGTTCATCACTCTGTGTTTTCGTCCTTTGTTCATCACTCTGTGTTTTCGTCCTTTGTTCACAACCTTGACTTAGGTCAAAAAAAGCTGGTCTTCTCTGTGATAAACACATTAACCCGATCGTTTCTTATTATTACACAAACAATTTATTTTTATATCTCTTGTTGTAAATTGACCCTATTGATTCTAACATTTAGGAATCTCGCATATTTCTCAGATTTTGCGTTTTGTGTTTGTTTTGTGAAAGTAAGCTGTTTTTCCCCTTGACAAAGTGCTTACTTAGTTGGAAACGTTGAGAAACCGTTTTGAATTTGCACCGTTATCAATGTTTGTGTCAGTCCGATATTTAATAAATCTGTTAGAGTCCTTTAAAGAAGCAGCTGTTCCTGTATTATTTTGTAGAGAATTCCATAAAAATGTCGGGACTAGACTAAAACTATTTTTACCATACCTGAATGTTTTTGTTCTTGGTATTACTATTATATTTATATGGCTGTAAGAATATTTGATTTCTGATTTTTAGATAATCAGGCAAATATGTAGTAATGGTGCCATTTTATATCATGTAGGTCTCGATAGCCATAAGCATTGTCTACAGATCACTGACAAACGTTTGTCAAAATTTATAAGTCGATTTCAGCTCCAAAAACATTGGCAAATTCTTCACATGTAACTAAGGTATCCCCGAATTCAAAGTCGGTTTCTAATCAATGTTTCCATCCTGTTGCTAAGCCCTGGAATTTATCTGGATTAACCTTCCTCTGGTTATACAAATTCTATGTGGGCAATAGTATATACCCACTTTCAAATGCTGAATTAAGAATTTAAGCTTCTTTTGTATGTGTGTGCGTGTGCGTGCGTGCTCGTGCGTGGGTGGGCGGGTATGTATGTGTGTGTCAATGTGTATAACTGATATCTTGCTAAAATAAAATACGTCATTTATAAATAAACTAAATATGGTTGGACTTAGTTTAGAGCCTAGTGGTACACCCTTACTGATATTTAATTATTCACTTATGTAACTACCTAGCTGAACACTATGCTTTTTATTACCCAAATAACAAGCAGGTAAATCAACAGCCCAATCATTCAACTCAGAGGATGTCTGCTTCAGATTAAAATAGTGATCAAATAACAAGCAGGTAAATTAACAGCCCAATCATTAGACTCAGAGGATGTTTGCTTCAGATTAAAATAGTGATATAATAGTTATATCATTATCTCTACCTTTTTGTCAAAAGTGGACGAATTATTGACCAGAAATACCTTGATCTGGTTCCTCCCGCACATATTTCATAGAAAAATATCTTTAAAGATATTTTTGGTTGCAGAGGCCTAGAATTTTATATTTTGTTCCCGTTCTTATTTGTTCTGTACAGTCAAGTTAAATTTCTTGACCAATGCTTTTAATGATTTGTTGTTTCTCCTATGATTACATTTATAAATAGGGCTTTGTGTATTCCATGCAACCAATGAACATCATGAATATCTTGAAATATATGGGAAACATTTAAAGGTACCCTAATAAGGTCCTCCATGTAAACCCTTTCTTCCAGACGTTTAAAACTAGAAAGACAGTTTCATATTTGATCCCGTTTTTCCTTTAACACTGCGATGATCATGTGGTGCCATTTTGGGCTGTGTCAAACTCATTTTTATCCTTTGGTTTAATCATGAGAATAAAATCAAAAAGAGATTATTACAATCTTTTATAAAAAAGTTTAATATTTTTATCAAGTTGGGAAGATCTAGTGTATCACAAATTTCGCCATGGGATTTATCCTTGATAGCGTTTAACAAATCAAAATTCAGATCGCGTAGTGTAATTATATTATCATATTTTGCAGACGCTTTGTCTAATATGTAAGTAAAGTCTGTTGTCAAAGATTGGTTTATTGCAGCATGTCTAATGTATTAGTAGCATGTTGTCAAAAGTTTGGTTTATGACATTATGACTAATGTATTAGTAAAACCTGTTGTCAAAGATTGGTTTGTGACATTATGGCTAATGTATTAGTAAAACCTGTTGTCAAAGATTGGTTTGTGACATTATGACTAATGTATTGGTGAAACCTGTTGTCAAAGATTGGTTTATGACATTATGACTAATGTATTAGCAAAACCTGTTGTCAAAGATTGGTTTGTGACATTATGACTAATGTATTGGTAAAACCTGTTGTCAAAGATTGGTTTGGACTTTATTAGCAAAACCTGTTGTCAAAGATTGGTTTGTGACATTATGACTAATGTATTAGTAGCATGTTGTCAAAAGTTTGGTTTATGATATTATGTCTAATATATTAGTAAACTCTGTTGTCAAAGATTGGTTTGTGACATTATATCAAATGTATTAGTAAACTCTGTTGTCAAAGATTGGTTTGTGACATTATATCAAATGTATTAGTAAAGTCTGTTCTCAAAGATTGGTTTGTGACATTATGTCAAATGTATTAGTAAAATCTGTTGTCAAAGATTGGTTTGTGACATTATATCAAATGTATTAGTAAACTCTGTTCTCAAAGATTGGTGTGTGACATTATATCAAATGTATTAGTAAAATCTGTTGTCAAAGATTGGTTTGTGACATTATATCAAATGTATTAGTAAACTCTGTTGTCAAAGATTGGTTTGTGACATTATATCAAATGTATTAGTAAAGTCTGTTGTCAAAGATTGGTTTATGGCATTAGTCTAATGTATTAGTAATGGATGTTGATAAAGTTTGGTTTGTGACATTATGACTAATGTATTAGTAAACTCCGTTGTCAAAGATTGGTTTATGACACTATGTCAAATGTATTATGTTACGTATATATAATTAAATTGCTTGTGTGTTAGTTTTAAAATTCTTTTTTATTTTATTTTTTGTTTCATTACATTTTATTGTAATGATTATTGAAAGGATTCGAAATTCTTTTTCAGTAATTCGATATTTTCTTTTAGTAAATGTTGTTTATCTAAGACGTAAAACGTGTTACATGAGAATTATTTTAGTTAACCTAATTCGTCTTGGGTTGGGAAGTTCGTAAACAGGAAGTTAAAATGATTGGTCAGTATCAAGGCCATACTTTGCTTGCGTGATCATCATGTGTAAACAACGTTTTTTTTATCATTGGTTCTAAAGTGGGGCTACACTGGTGTACGTGATAGATTTCCTGTAGTAAGAGATTACATGACCCATCTCGCGAGACTTGAAATGATGTTTTAGGGGTTTAAATACGCATTCTTAATATTCTTCTGTCAGAGTCGTTTTAACATCTTGAAGGAACAAGGTGGGGTTTCTTTTATTGCTACCAGATTGTTTGTTTTCATCTGTTTTTTGGATTTAATAATTTATTCTCCTGGAAACTCAACAAGCTGACTTTTTTATGAAAACAATTCCGAAATATATTCAGTGGACATTTATTCTGGAATTATTCGGAAACAAAGACTGTGATTCAATTCTGGAATTGTTGATATTCGTACATGGACCACATCTGACGTCATCGCCTTCCATATTTGTATGTCGTCGAGATTCGAATCTGGATTCTAATAGAACTATTTAGTGATAGGACCTGTATTTTTCGTTTTTAGGATTATATTTTGGATTATATTCACAAACCGTAAGTCCTATTTACCAATTTTTATATTGTTTTCTAGGGAAATAAATTATTTTGTTAACATATACAAAGCTTGTTGACTACACTCTTTTCTTCTGTTACATTTGTACAAGCCTACACGTGACAGGAAACAATTGGGTCACTCGTCCTTGGGATATAAGAATTTTGGTTAAATATTTCAGAAAATTGTGTTTTGAAATTTAAATTCCCTTAGTTTCTAAATACCAAGTACTATTTTACATTTTGTGTGAAATCTTAAGTGAAAACAACCGGCTTTCATTTATAATGTCCTCAAAAGTGGAAATATTTCTTTCTAATCCAACTCAGGAGCAGTTGGATAGTCTGAATAAAGATGAGTTGCTTGAAGTTGCCAGAAAGTACGATCTTTCTGAAGCAAAATCTTCCTTAACGAAACAAGAAATTAAAAATATTTTGATCCAGTATTTGGTGGGGAATAATATTTTTGATAAAAGTGTTTTGGCATCAGTCAGTAAGTCTATGACAGACACTGACATTAAAGTAATGGAATTAAAAATGAAATACAAAATGGAAGTAGACTTAAGGAAGCTCGAGCTTCAGAAAGAGAAAGAACAAATGCAGTTGCAATTTGAAGAGAAGCAATTGCAGTTGCAATTTGAAGAAATGGAAAAAGAGAGAGAGACAGGAGAGGGAGAAAGATAAACAATTACAATTTGAGAAAGAGGAGAGAGAGACAGGAGAGGGAGAAAGATAAACAGTTACAATTACAAAGAGAGAAGGATGAAAGGGAATTTCAACTTAGAATGAAAGAATTTGAGCTGGCAAGTGGCAAACACGATTCCACTTCACATACATATTCAAGCTTCGACATTACAAAAAATATTAGGGTAGTTCCCCCTTTTAGAGAAAAAGAAGTAGACAAATATTTTCCTCGTTTTGAAAAAGTTGCGGAAAATTTGAAATGGCCAAGGGAGTATTGGACTCAGCTACTACAATGTTTACTAATTGGTATAGCTAGTGATATTTACCATTCAATGTCAGTACAACAAAGTTCTGACTATGATTTGGTTAAGGAGTGCCTTTTAAAGGGTCATGCGTTAGTCCCTGAGGCTTATCGGCAAAAATTAAGAAACTATAAAAAAGAAGCTGGACAGACTTATGTTGAATTTGATAGAGAAAAAGAGCAGTTATTTGAGAGATGGTGCTTAGCCCAGAAAGTTAAACATGATCATGAAAATATCAAACAACTTGTGTTACTTGAAGAGTTTAAGAAATGTGTCCCTAGTGACATTAAGAATCATCTTGAAGAGCACGAGATTGAAACCTTGGAAAATGCTGCTCTTGCTGCGGATAAGTACTCCTGAACTCATAAATTTCCTGTTGTAAACAAACTTTCACTCAGCAGTCTACTGGTATTTCAGCCTAATACGACTCCTCCTAAAATTCAGTCTGGCACAACTTCTTAAAATCAAGCTTCTGATAAACTTGATTCAAAATCCTTGTCTCTGCCTACGTGTACCTATTGCAAGAAAAAAGGACACGTCATTTCTGATTGCTTCAAGTTGAAATATAAGCATCAGAATCAAGATAGACCTATCCCAAATGCTCTTATTTCTAAGAGGTCAAGGTCACGGTCACGTATTGAAAGCAATAGATTTGTTGGATCTAATAAACCCCAGTCTGATTTTATTATGGAGAATTATGAACCATTTATGTCGAAGGGTTCTATATCACTCTTGGGTGATTTGGCCAATCCTATCCCGATTAAAATTTTAAGGGATACAGGAACTTCTCAGAGTCTTCTATTATCAGGTACTTTGCCTTTTTCTGAGAAGCCCTGTTCTAATGAGAGTGTTCTCATTCAGGGAGTAGAGTGCGGCTTTGTTAATGTTCCTCTCCATTCTGTAAATTTGTCATCAGACTTAGTTTCAGGACCTGTGACAGTCGGAATAGTGTCTAATTTACCAGTTGAGGGCATTCATTTGTTGCTAGGCAATGACCTAGCTGGAGACAAGGTTGTGGTTAATCCACTTGTAACTGAAAAGCCTTCTTTGGATCAGAAAGTTGATCCTATTGAAAAAGAATACCCCGAGTTGTACCCAGCTTGTGCAGTTACCAGAGCTATATCAAAGAAAGCTCTTGAGAATGATTTTGATAGGGAAAATATTCCTGTAGCTGACACATGTATTGGTCAGGCTTTTGATGAGGTCACTTTCACTTCTAATTTGGATCAATCAAAAAGTATTGATCACAGTGATCCTCTTTTAAATACTCATTCTCTTTTATCTAATCAGGGTGGTAAACGACAATCACTTGTCGTCGAACAGGAAAAAGATCCTGAGATCTCCTTTTTGTTTCAGAGGGCCATTAGTGAAACTGAAGCCACTGAAGTACCTGTCTGTTATTTTATTAAAAATGGAATTCTTATGAGAAAATGGAGACCTCCCAAGGTATCTGGTAATGACGAGTGGTCAGTGAACTATCAGATTGTAGTTCCAATATCTTACAGACAGGAAATACTTAGTTTGGCCCATGAAACTCCTCTGGCTGGTCATTTAGGAATAAATAAAACGTATCACAAGATCTTGACTCACTTTTATTGGCCAAAAATCAAAAGTGATGTTTGTATATTTTGTAGATCTTGTCATACTTGTCAAATGGTAAGAAAACCCAATCAGAAGATACCTAAGGCTCACCTGCAACCAATTCCTGCATTTGACGAACCATTTAGCAGAATTACGGTAGATTGTGTTGGTCCCTTACCTAACACCAAGTCAGGCAACCAATATTTGTTGACCATTAGGTGTGCATCAACAAGATTCCCAGAGGCAATTCCTTTGAGGAATATTAAAACCAAAACTATAGTGAAAGCTTTAATAAAATTTTTTTACTCAATTTGGCCTTCCCAAATCTGTCCAATTGGATCAAGGGTCAAATTTCATGTCTGGAATTTTCCAGCAAAGCTCTGCACGAATTAGGCATTAAACAATTTAAATCTTCTGCCTATCATCCTGAGAGCAAAGGGGCCTTAGAAAGATTTCATCAGACTTTAAAGAATATGATTCGATCATATTGCTTTGATACTAGCAAAGATTGGGATGAAGGTATTCATTTACTTTTGTTTGCTGTTAGGGAGTCCGTTCAAGAATCTTTAGGATTCAGTCCCTTTCATCTAGTTTTCGGACATACTGTGCGTGGACCTTTGAAATTGTTGAAAGAGAAACTTCTTTCAAATGAAGATACTGAGCTCAATCTTCTTGATTATGTTTCTGATTTTAAGTACAAATTGTCAAAGGCTTGTGAGGTTGCAAGAGCAAATCTGCGCTCTACTCAGTCCAGAATGAAATCAAGATATGATAAAAACTCTAGGGATAGGAGTTTTCAGCCTGGTGATAGAGTTCTAGCTCTCTTGCCCATTCCACAAAATCCCCTTCAGGCCAAGTATTATGGTCCATACACGGTTGAAAAGAAAGTAAATGATTTAAATTACATCATAAATACTCCTGGTAGGCGAAAACAAAAACAACTTTGCCTCATTAACATGTTAAAGGAGTATATTGAAAGAGATAACCTAGTAAATCATCCAATTAATTTAGTTGTACCTGTCCAACAAACTGAGGATTTAAGTGAAGAAATTCAATTGGACACCGTTGAACTTGGAGCAACAAATCTTCGGAATTCGGAAATTATGAAAGATCTAGACTAGAAACTTTTTTCATTTGCAGCAACAAGAAAGAAATGAACTTAAACAGTTATTATTCGAATATGAGCATTTGTTTCCCGATATTCCTACGAGGACAAAAAAAATTGTTCATGACGTTGAAATTGTAGTTTCAAAACCTGTGAAATAACACCCATACAGGATGAACCCTCTCAAACAGGAATACTTGAAAAAGGAAATTCAGTATTTGCTGGAGAACGATTTCATAAAGCCCAGTAAACGTGATTGGAGTTCACCATGCATACTTGTTCCGAAGCCGGATAAAACTTTCCGTATGTGCACTGATTATAGGAAGGTGAACAGTGTGACAAAAACAGATTCATTTCCATTACCAAGGATCGATGATTGTATTGTTAAAATTGGAAATGCCAAGTACGTCACCAAATTTGACCTTCTCAAACGATTTTGGCAAATTCCACTTACGGAAAGAGCGAAAGAAATTTGGCATTTGTGACTCCAGATGGACTCTATCAATATAAAGTAATGCCGTTTGGGATGAAGGGTTCTCCAAGTACGTTTCAGTGCTTGATGAATATGATTACTTCCGGTCTAGATAATTGTGATGTTTATATTGATGATGTCATCATCTACAACGACACCTGGAAAGGACATCTAGCCACGATTCGGAAATTCTTTGAAAGACTCACTGATGCTAATTTGACAATCGATTTATCTAAAAGTGAGTTCTGCCGTGCTTGTGTAACTTTTCTAGGACATATTGTGGGACATGCTCAAGTTAAACCCATAGATGCTAAGGTCAAGGCTATCTCTGATTTTCCTGTGCCTGTCAGTGAAAAGCAATTAATGCGATTTTTGGGTATGGCCGGATACTATCGGAAGTTTTGTTCCAATTTTTCCAATATTGCTGAACCTCTGACAAATTTGTTAAGTAAGAGAAACAAGTTTCTTTGGACAGAAAAATGTCAGGAAGCTTTCGTTAGATTAAAAGCCATACTTAAAAGTGCGCCGGTTCTAACAGCTCCAAATTTCAATCAGTCTTTTAAATTGTCTGTGGCTGCAAGTGATGTTGGGGTTGGAGCAGTATTGATTCAAGAAGACCGCAATGGTATTGATCACCCAGTGTGCTATTTCTCTAAGAAATTAAATAAGCACCGAAGAAATTACTCAACAATCGAGAAGGAATGTTTGGCTTTAATATTGGCATTACAGCATTTTGAGGTTTACATTAGCTCAGCTCCTTCTCCGGTTGTTGTGTATAGTGATCACAAACCCCTTACTTTCATCGACAAGATGAAAAATAAAAATCAAAGATTATTAAGGTGGAGTTTGTTTATGCAAGAGTATAATCTCAACATCAGGCACATCAACGGAAAAGACAATTTGATTGCAGATGCACTTTCCCGTGTATAGAAATATTATTTCATATACACTTTATATAATTCATAAGAATTTTCATGTAATTTTGTTTACCTCATGTATAATTTACATATGGTAAAAAGAAAGCTTTATTATATAAATCTTTCTTTTTTCTTTATGTGGGAAGTGTTACTTATATGTAATTAAATTGCTTGTGTGTTAGTTTTAAAATTCTTTTTTATTTTATTTTTTGTTTCATTACATTTTATTGTAATGATTATTGAAAGGATTCGAAATTCTTTTTCAGTAATTCGATATTTTCTTTTAGTAAATGTTGTTTATCTAAGACGTAAAACGTGTTACATGAGAATTATTTTTAGTTAACCTAATTCGTCTTGGTTTGGAAAGTTCGTAAACAGGAAGTTAAAATGATTGGTCAGTATCAAGGCCATACTTTGTTTGCGTGATCATCATGTGTAAACAACGTTTTTTATTATTGGTTCTTAAGTGGGGCTACACTGGTATACGTGATAGATTTCTTATAGTAAGAGACCACATGACCCATCTCGCGAGACTTGAAATGATGTTTTAGGGGTTTAAATACGCATTCTTAATATTCTTCTGTCAGAGTCGTTTTAACATCTTGAAGGAACAAGGTGGGTTTTTTTAATTGTTGCCAGATTGTTTGTTTTCATCTGTATTTTGGATTTAATAATTTATTCTCCTGGAAACTCAACAAGTTGACTTTTTTATATAAAAAAAAAAATTCTGAAATATATTCAGTGGACATTTATTCTGGAATTATTCGGAAACAAAGACTGTGATTCAATTCTGGAATTGTTGATATTCGTACATGGATCACATCTGACGTCATCGCCTTCCATATTTATATGTCGTCGAGATTCGAACCTGGATTCTAATAGAAATATTTAGTGGTAGGAATTTTATTTTTCATTCTTAGGATTATATTTTGGATTATATTCACAAACCGTAAGTCCTATTTACCAATTTTTGCATTGTTTTCTAGGGAAATAAATTATTTTGTTAAAATATACAAAGCTTGTTGACTTCACTCTTTTCTTCTGTTACATTTGTACGAGCCTACACGTAACAATTAGTAAACTCTGTTGTCAAAGATTGGTTTGTGACATTGTGACTAATGTATTAGTAAAGTCTTTTGTGATATACAGTTTATACATTTTGATGACAAAAAAAAGAGCGCCAGTTTGATCTTGATGTTGAATTTTATCATGACGCTGAAACAACGACAAAATAAGCACTGTGCCTGTTGTAACACAATAATATTGTGGCTGGTTCTTTTATGAATACTTTTTTGTATGATAAATAATCAGATCGTTGTGGTTGTAGTGGTCCTGCATCAGCTGGTGCTAGCAGCGACCATCCTAACACAGTTCTGATCGACGATTTATATATATGTCAACGGCATAATCAGGCGTTGATATTTCAATGGCGGCCCTCAGCGTTGGCTCGTGTACTTTGATAGCGATCTTTGATACTTTTCATGTTATTGGTTTGATTCTACGCTGAAGTTCATCATTGATATGTCCGATTTGATATGATTCTGTTGGAATACCAATTACTTCCCAGACTTGGACTGGCTGCCCCCCTTCCAACTTGGTTTTATGGGAGAATACCAGTGAATTATTAGCGTCTAACCCACAGAATAATTTTTCTCTGATATTTGGCCAACTATATTAATAAATAATTGTGCCAGTGCGATTTCAAGTGCCCGACTGGATCATCCAGGTCCAACAGGCGTCGTCATCGGGGCTGGAAAACCAATATCAAATTCCGGCCGTGTTGACGATGCTGATGTCATTGTGGTAGTCGGCGGCGTTGTGTTAATGATATTATGTTCCAGTAGGGTGGTTATTTCTGCGGCCATTATTATCTATATGGCGGATTCTAAATGAGGCGTTGGCAACATTGCTGCCTGCGTGGGTATGGTTGCGTTCTTGTGATACCGATAATAAATATCACTAATTGCAGCAAATTCGTTGTCCATTATATGCACCGTCCTTTAACCCCGCTGACAGAATAGATGATATATTTAAACGCGCATACGTCGCTGCGTACGTTATTTGTGTGTGCTCATGTAATTTTCTATTAGCACACATTGATAGTTTTTTGCGATAATATTAAAGATACCAGCAACGCAGACAACAGCACCGAAACCGATCCCAACCACGGGCGATATCACTTGCGTCGCTTATTATGAGCCGATTAACATCCGTTGTTCAAGCAACCAGCGAAGAGACCGCATATGCAACATTGTCGATGACGATGATTTGTCTGCGGTATTTTTTTTTTGTTTTTTTTTTTTTTATGTGCACGTCGATGTTTTCTTCTAGCGATGCCTTCCACGTACTTGCTTGATTATATCATTAAGATTGTATGAGATTCGTTATGTTATATATCTGGTACTAAGTTATTAAATGAGGTGTTTTCGCGACGAATTCCAGACACCACCATTACATCGTTGCGGTTAAGATTTTGTCTTCGGGATCCAGTATGAATATTTCCTCTGTATTTTGATTTAACACGACTGTCACTGTTCCAGAAAATCTATCGGTGGAATGACGCCATGGATATGTGGTAAAGATCCTGAATCTCACAGCGCTAAATACGGAGAGCATGTACACCCCGGTGACCTCAGTGGTATGTTTGATGGTAATCTTCATGATTTTGTCGGCGTTGTCATCGAGTCGTGTGCGAATTTCAGAGAACCTAATGTCGACGGCCATTGGAACAAAAAAAAAATCACCAGTTACTCTATTTCCAGCTCTACGATGGCTCGTAAACGCGGTTACATGATTGTTATATTCAGATCTGAAATTGGCCAATCCATCACTGATTGATATTAACGAGGTCCCTATTGGTTGCTTTTTTCCGGTGCCATACCGGCAGATGTTCCAACAGCAACAAATGCGGCCGCTTTTTCAACAGCTGGAGCTACAGCGGAAATCAGCCCTAGTATCACCGCTAGAAGTGGGATAATACCGCTGGTCATTGCTGTGTTGCTGATCGCATTCGCAGAAAGATCAAGTCCTGCGCCAGTTTTTAACTTCTTGGCGTCATTGTAGTGTTTGAGCTCAAGTTCAGTCAGAGATAATCTGTTTGGGCCTTGCAAAGCCACTGATTTCAGAGATATTATTGCCCCAGAATTCTTATTTGATGCCGATTGCAGCTCTTTAATTTGACCGGATGTCAGAGTAATATTGACATGATGATATGACATTATAACATCGTTAGTTTTACCGGCTGTTGTTTTCGTCGTACTAATCATGCAAGTCTGTCTTTGATCGCTGAAAATGCTTTACAAGCAACATCACCAACAGTGCCAATACCCTTATCACGAACAACTTCGATGGCTTTCATACCAAATTGCTTTGTAATCGGGGTAGCTTTTAGGGCTATTCTTCTGAATAAACCTTGAATAGCATCGCCGAGTCCTTCTCCGTAGATCATTGTATAAACCGGCAATCGTGAATTTATCACAATGACGTTTTCAGGTCCACGCTGGGTATTATGTATAATCATGTTATTTGTTATACCCGATCTAATTGATCAATCACTGTAGTGATCATCGGTAATTTCATCGATTAGTGCCCGATAGACGCTGCTGTCCATGACGCCACCGGTAAATAAACTCTGACAAATATCGGCTGCTTCATTGATGATTTCGTGGAATTGTTGCCGGCTCGTCTTCCACCAATCAAACTTCCTAGTCGATCAACATCAGCGAGAATGTTATTTGGACAAAATTTATCTCGAATCACCGGCCAGGTTTGTTTTTTACGACGTCGATCGCGATTAACAAGGCCACTTCCAGTTGCTTCTTCAGGTGGTTCGTCGTTCGAATTTGGTTGTGGCTCCGGCACGCTGCTAGGGCTCATTTGACGACGTAACCCCTTCTTCCCCCTTCTTTGTTCAGATCTAGCTTGTACACTTGATTTTCTTCCTTCTTCTCTCGCTTTTTCAAGTTGAAGCTCCATGTCTTCTTGTCTTTGTATCCTTTCTTGATTTTCTATCTCAGTATACACATCTACTGTCTGGCTAAAATGTTTAAAATCTTTATCATTACCTCTAAGCATCTGAGCACCTGAAGCAAAACGATATGTATATTTACGCCAATCAGCACGACTTACATTTTTAATATGTTCAGGTTTTATATATTTTTCTTGTTCATCCCACCCATCCGCGGCAATTTCAAGCATTTGTTTTGGATTATTGATAGCGGCAATAGCTTCCTCAGTAAATTTTTATATTATGTCGGTTTTACCTCTTGGAGGTGGGAGTTGAAGACGGCCAGCAATATCAGCAGGTAATGTCTCAAGAATTTTCTGTGTTGCCTCAATTGCTATAACAAGTTTTTGGGTTGGTTCAACATTTGGTTTAAATAACTGTTCTGTAGCTTCTGTAAATTCCACTTGAGCTTTCTGGCGTTGTTGTAGCTGATGTTTGACAGAATCACGGTCTGGAATATGTTTTTTAATTGCATCTAGTCACTCTCGAGCTAATTTAGCCGTATGAAATTCATAGTAAGAGCAGAATCACTAATTATTATTATTATTAAACCAACGATTTCATTAAAGAGCACTAGTCAGTTGACATAAGAGATTTTAGTATGCACAGTAACGTATTTTTTCAGCTACAGGGAATTGCCGGAATTCTGATTCGACTCACAATTTAAACATCCACAGGTCACGTGTCAAGCTGAGCTAAATATAGGCATTGTGACGAATTGTCCTGCTAAAAATAACACGCGGGGTTCCCACGCTCAAGCAAACATTGATACCTATTACAATATACATAACAGAACAGGAATGATTTAAAATGCTTCGATACTTCATAAATTCGCTCTCTGTTTATGCTGATAAAATTATGTCTCTCTAAACTGATAAAACTATCTGTGATCACAGCTGGTACTGCTGTTGTAATTTTGCTTAGTTATGGATTCGCCGCCATAACACGTTCAACAGACGACATGTGCAACACAGACTGCCTGTTAAGCGGATGACATGTACACAATTTCAAGTGTGCGTATACTGATAGACCGCTTGTTTAAAAATCGCGCAATGTACTGCCCAGTAATTTTCCATAGAGGTCAGAATGGACCAGAGTGGTGGAAAGTCACTCTCTATACACGTGATAGTAATTTTCCCTTGAGGTCAGCATGGAGAGTAACCAGTGCCAGTAATTTTCCATTAAGGTCAGAATGGACCAAAATGTAAGAAAATCAAGCTATATACACATGACAGTAATTTTCCATTAAGGTCAGCATGGACAGTGACAGCGCCAGTAATTTTCCATTGAGGTCAGCATGGATAGTAACCAGTGCTTCAACCAGGCTTATATACAAGGTTCGGATCGGCTTTTGGTGATTAATAGGTCAGCATTTTTACAGGTAGAAAATAAACTTTTTAGCCATTGTTTTGCAAAATTGTTTTGATCTTGATAGGCGGAAATTGTCCTTTTTTTATCCCGCCCCCGTCCCCATCCCCCGCTGCTCGGGAAATGGCTGCTTGTGGCCTCCTATTTGCTGATGACTGTTTCCTGAATGTAAAATCTGAGTCTGAAATGCAAAAGAGTATGGACAATTTCTCCTCAGCGTGTGACGATTTCGGTCCCACAATCTATATCAACTATACAGAGTTGATGCACTAACTTGCACCAGGAGAGCCTTACGCAGAGCTACCATCACAGTCAATAGCAAATATGCGGAATCCTGCCAGGGTAAATCCACTTGGCAGTAGCCACGTTCACCTATCTCGGCAGCACATTGTCACGTGTAGTCCTCATTGATGATGAAACCAAAGCCAGACTTGCTCAACCATTTTTACAAGGGCTACCGAAGGAAACTGGTGATGACAACATGCCAGGACATGGTCCCTGACAACGAGGTTCTGTCACTGCCAGGCATTCCAAGCATCCACGCTCTGCTGATGAAATCATAGTTGAGATGAGCAGGCCACGCCACCAAAGCGACTTCCAAAGAACATCTACTGTTAACTGAAGGACGGAAAGTGATCTCAGGATAATCAGCAGAAGCGCTTCAAGGATTCCCTGAATTCATCCTTGAAAAACTTCATCTTTGCCCCTGAGCCTTAAGAAGAGTTCGCACAGTCTCATCCCTACCGGAACTATAGACTTTCAACGGAGGAGAATTACAAAGTTAATGCAGAATCGCGATCAGCGTAAATCTCAGAACTGCAGCACGTCCTGTATTGTTGAATTAAACTCAAACTCCACCTCCTGTCAAGTGTGCATAGTAGTAAAGGAATATAAGGTTCCTAGCTCAGAGATCCCCTTTCCCCTCCAAAACCCTTCTATGTTGACATTTTCTTCAGCAGCCTTATCTAGCTCCGATGATGACTTTTATATGATAAGGCTTTGCTGACAAAAGGGGGTCTCTGATCTAGAAACACTTATATTCCTTATATACAGCCATCTTGAACTGAAACAAAACATAAACAGCAGCAATGATGATCAGTCTACCATTCCCTTCATTGCCAGTAAAGCTCAAGAGGTCCTAGTTTTTTGGGGTCTTTTCGTTGATGACCCTATTTTTTTTTTTATTTTTTTTGGTCGACCCTAGTTTTTCGTAAAGGCCTTTCTTATGGCCCACAGGCACCTTATGATACTTTTTCTTTTGGCGACATTCTTTCTGAACGGGAAGACTATATAAATGAAGCAACTAGACTGTAGTGTGGATCTAAAATAAATCTGCCGGATGTTGTTGTGAACAGCTGTCGCAGTGAACATTGTATAGCTGAAAGTCAATAACTTACCTGGAATTTGCACGGCTATATAACCTTCTGAAATTAACGCAAGATAATGTACGTCAAATTTATCAGTTAAAAGGCGTAAAACATTATTTTCTGTTACAAATTATGCTGATTTACACACAGACACACACACACACACACACACACACACACACACACACACACACACACACAAATCGCGACGGTCATGTAATGTTATGCAATATAACTGCTTAATTACTGTACGAGTTATCTCCTATTACAATACAAGGAAGACAGACAGAGTTATCTCCTTTTCAAGAATTTCATCTCCTATCCTTAAAACATCAACAGTAGCTATCAGAAATAATTCATTATCGTGTCTATACAAATAAAATTTAATTTTTCCGCTTACTATTCGATGACATTCAAATAACTCTCTCATTGCTACCCTGGTGAGAATATACTTACCATCTTTTGCAAAAACCTTCGACCGGTTTAGGTCAATATTTATTTTCGTGTATTTTTCTTGACTGATCGGATCATGAAGATTATCGTATTTCAGCATAAGCTCATCTCTCAACTTTTCAAGACAATCAAAATATTTGCGGTTATTTGATTTAATAAGCGAGAATTTCATTCTATCAAATTTACTAAAACAAATACCTAAAATTTCATGATTAAATTCAACCGATAATTGCTTGCCATTAACCATTAATTTTCCAATTTTGCTACTAACTCCATCGGCTAATGTTAAATTTTCGAACATTATTTCTAAAGTTTAGACAAAATTTGATACCGTAGTCCAATGACTTAGTCATCGAATATAATGTCAAGTGCAGATCTGTCATCGCAGTAATATTCAAGTGCAAACGTATCAATTCCGTCCTCGCAATATCTCTTATCATCAAAATTACTTAGTCCAAGTTTTATATATGTATCTGTTTCAAGTTTGTGATGATTTGTTCTGATAACATTTGTTTTAATAAAAATTAGTGCAGGTGTTTACCGCTGCTTTAAAATCATCAAATTTCATACACTTTTTTACGTATCCGCGAGGAATGCCTTTTGCTTTTTTGTCAATTCATTGTCATCTAAAATTACCGGGTACATTTTTCTTCTTAGTCCAACAAATTTCCTAACTGGCGCAAATATAAATTCATCTTTCATCTTGCCGATGACTTTTTTATTTGCATCATCATGAAATTCACTACTTGCTGGATAATCCAATAAATCAAATAAATTTTTATTGTTGTATATGTTGATAAACATCCACACATTTTATGTTATAAACAAGTGAATCCGTATCAGTAAATAGCAACTCCGAATCTGGCCACTGCTTTTTGGTAAAATTATAGTGAAAATCGTACATTAGCCATCTTGATACATCAAGTACAGCGGCACCAACATAAATCGGTTTATTCAGTTTCAAATTTATCTTTCATCGCTGTATTGCAAGAAGATTTTCATTAAATATTTTCATACTGACAAAACCGTCATCGTTAACTAATTTATTTCTGCGATTTACATCATTTACAATTTCAATCTTGACTCGCTTTCTGATATTTTTCATAGTCTTACCGAACACGGAATTATTCATCAACTTGAAAAAGTTTTTCTCAAAGACGGTCTGAGCAATAGCGCGACGTTTGATATTTAAATCAATATAATCTGACATCCACCGCGATTAATTAAATTTTAACACGCGATGAACTTTTCTCAGAATTAGTCCAGCATCTACTGCTTGTTTTTAATTTTTATAATCTATCACGTAATTTCTTTTATTTAACAAATTTGGAACTAGCTTATTAACGATCGAATTTTTTGCTGTTGTCATTGCCTGTTGTTCAGGCGATAATAAACTATAATCGATCATCATTGACTCTCCACAAAACGGATAGTCGCAATGTAGATCATGTAACGAACTAGGATAATCGAGATCAGCCTCAACAAAATAACTGACATTTTCTGGTAAATCTTTTTCAGTTTCTTTAAGAAATTGATCTGGAGTTATCCAATGAAATCCACCACACGGCATTGGCTCTGACATAGCAGAACCATATGAATTATTTTAGCTAGATAAATAATATAATTTGACGGTAAATTTTTATCGTAATGTTTTAAGTACTTATTATTAGCTACCGCATATTTTTGGTTATAACGCTAATTCCGCCGCGAATCCCTTTTCAATAAAGTTAAACATATCAACTCAGTTAAGAGATCCAATTCTATCCTGCTTGTTTTGAGCAGAGCATCCCATGACAATCCTGGCACAGAATGATACCAACATGGATCTAATCCATGATTTTCATGACTAACTTTACGAAAACTCTCGAAAACATCTGATAGTAATAATACATCTGTTTTCAAACATAAATCATGATAATCACCAAGTGTCTTACAACTAAATTTATTCTAAATATCTTGTTCATATTTGTAATCGTCATCTGTAATATTTTCATTTTTTACCTGCAAGTAAAATTTATCTTTGTCAGGAAGTGAAGTTTCATCAAATCTGCTCCAGTCATCGAGATACTCATAAGGAAAGAGACCTTTTGTCAGAACGACGTAGTCTTCACCAAAGCAACTTTATAAATTATTGAAACTGCTACAACCTTTTTCAAGCTCGTCTAATGATGCTGCCATAAATTGCAGACTGTCGATAAAACATAATTTACCAAGCGTAACTTACATATGCTTTTCAAAATTGTTTGGAATACATTTTATTATATTGTTTTATTTTAGTTCAGATTTAATTTCCTCGTAAGCCAAATGCTTCGACAATGATATGACTATCATAACCACGAAAAAATTATGTAAAACGACAGGAATAAAATCTGGCGCATGAAATTTCAAATTACAATTGTAATGTGCTGCTCCACGATATTGGCCGGTTAGATGACAGTGATTGCGCACTTTATCGCCTGAACTTTGTTCAGGGAGAGGTTTCTCGCAGATATGACAATTAACTGCCTCATCAAAATCAAGTTGTTGTTTGGATGTTATTTTTATTGGAGCTGTTTTAGATAATCTGTTGAAAATTTTATTAACATCATCTATTAAATCTTTTAGTAACCATACGGCAGAATTTTTACCTCTGTACAATTTTATTGGACTTGAAACATTATCGTTAGCGCAACAAACTATTTTATATGCTGCTCCACAGGGAACATGTTGTTGTATTTTCCTGGTGCTTGATTTATTTGGATCATTTTCTGCGCCTACCACGGGAAGAAGTAGACACTCGAAGTCAGCGTAAATAACAAACGGAATATTTAATTTATGATTGTAATTTTTAAATTTTAAGACTTTTTCTTTTTCTCCTGGCATTGCTATTTTTTGAGCATTAATACAGTATTTCACATGCTCTTGCAGTTTTTCATTTTTAGAAAAACCTTGTAAACAACGGTAGCAGAAATATTTCTTATTTTTATCTTTATTATATTGTCTGCCAACTAGGCCGTTAAAGTTTTTTATCCAAACGTAATTTCCTTTATAAAACACCAAGTTTATTGTGTTTTGTGTAGCAAATGCCGAAATATATCTCGGGTAAACATTATTACGCTCGTCAAGACCAAATATATTAAATGAAATATTATTTTGCTTTTCAAACTTTGGTATTCGATTTTCGGCAACTGGAAAGTCAATGCCATTAAAATTTAATTTTGATACGTGACTAAAATACTTGTCAACGCGATCAGCATTTTTTCTGCTGGAAACATCGCAGAAAGAATAGCCCACTGGAAACATTTGTTATCAAAGTTCTTTACGTTTATGCAACATTTTTTGTTTTCAATTTTTTGAGGGAGATCAACTTAAGAACTACCGCGAAATACGTTATATCTAGCTGTGTGAAATGAAACTTCTTTAATCATTTCAAATTTCCAATCCGATCCTGATGCAGTAAATTCTCCAATTTTTTATTTATTTCCTGATGTATTTCATCGGCGACTGATGAAATATTTGTTCCGGCTAATATTTTTCATGATTTATCTGATAAATATGATTTGGCAATCTCTTTGCTGAAATCTGTATTATCAAGTATATCTTTATGAAGTGCATGTAACTTTGATAAAATAACATGATACTGTACTATTAGTTTTATACTTTTATATACTGCAAGTTCTCGCGTTACAGTCGGATATAAGAGATGAAACAAATTTGTAGAGTTAAAATTCGCTAAAATATTTTGGTTATCAAATTTATAACTGTTATTAAATCCTGCAAAAGGGTATCTATTTTTGTAGGTTCTCCTATAGGGCTCTTCTTGGCTATATCTCGCAATTTCAGCATTGTTATATAACATTTTATATATTTAATTGATATGTCACCGCACAATGCGCTAGTTGAAAAATTAATTAGAGATATAAAATGCTTATAGTATATGACAAGCGCAAGCGAGCAAGTATACTTTCACGTTAATTCCATGTATAACTTATACGCGGGAAATATGTTAGGTTCAGTGATTCACGTCGAAGACGGAAACCGTTTGGTAAATCAACACCAGCTTTAATGATGATCAGCGTAAAATGTGATAATGACGAGAGAGTTGAAATGTTTAAAAAAAAAAATTATTTATGCATTATTTTGCGATGAAATTCCAGAAGGACAACGAGTATATCATGTTAATGGTGCAACTACTGATGATAATATTGAAAACTTGTCATTACAAGAAGAATTTCAACCTCATCCCGTATTTGATTTATATGAGGCCAATGATCGAGGAATTATACGAAATATCAGAACGAAAAAAGTGCTAGGAAATTAACATAACATAACATATCTTAAAGTAACTGTTAGAGGAAAACTAACAGATTTTGTTAATTATTATAGCCATAGATTTGTTTACGAAACATTTAACGGACATATACCTAATGGTTTAGTGATAGACCACGTCAACGGTATTAAAACGAACAATCGTCTAGAAAATCTCGAACCTATTACGCCTAAAAAAAATAACAGACGAGGACGAGGAGGTGGTATTAATTTAAGGTGTCCTGCTAAACCTATAATATCATATAAAATTAGTACAGGTGAGGAACTGGAATTTCCTTCAAAAACAGCTGAAGGAAAACATTTTGATATTAATCCTAAAACAATAAAATATGTCGCAGATTGAATAACAAATACGGCAACATCACAGTCAACATTTGACATAATTATCTTTAGATATGACGATTAATTATATTTTCTAGCTCAGCTTTGGTAAGACAATTATGAGCAAACATTAACACATCATTTTTATTAAATTTCAGTGTAATAAATGCACTGTCATTAAGTTTATTTTTTCTGCCGCTGTTAGCAGAATTTTACTAGAATCATCTTGCATCACAATAACGTCAACAGAATAAGAACTATACCTTGATAAACATTTTCGCACTGCTTCTAATTCTCTGTAATTGAATATATGATCTTTCTGATGATACTTTTTCTCGTTAGTCATTTATAATAATTAATTAGATAAAAGTATATTATAATATGGATTTAATGAAACGACTTGCTGATATAATCGCGGACGATAATTTTACACGATATAATTGCGGAGGAGATGCTATAGTCGCAGATAAACACAAATCTGTTGGTTACACAGAAGACGATATTTTATTTAACAGCGACGACGAACAAGACGAGATCATTGATGTAGCTGATAAAAAAAATTATAGCAGACCGACAACTGGACGATATAATGTTAAGTATCATATCGCCAAAAACATAATAAAATTTAATTTTACTATTGCTGAGCAACAAATATTTTGGCAACTTATAAAACAATTTTCTTAATGTGAAAATTGCTGGCCAACAAAGGAGCATAAATTACGATTTTATTTTTGGCAAAATGTTTAATTTAATGCCAGTTGATAATGCAAGAAAATTACATTAATGTCGTTGTGTAGACCGGTCAGATGTAAATCTGTACTGCTAAAATACGAGCAAATTTATGACAATATTATTTCACAGTCGATGAAATCGAGCGAGTTGGAACCCATCTGTTAAATTTATCACTGTATCCTCTCCATTTAACTAAACTTTTATTACCATTTTTTCTAATAACTTTTTCAATAACAAATATATCTTGCTCAGTTTTTTGTAGTTCCTGCTCATAAAAACTACCAGTTATAGGCTCACCCAATAAATCTTTTAGCGCGTATGTTACAGGTATTGTCAGTAAATCTGTATCAATAACAAATACTTCTTCGCTCCAGTTACGTGTATATCCTTTTTCAATTTTTTTTTTTTTTGTCAGAGAAATTCTAACTTTAACACCAACTTTAAATTTATGTCTGCGGTACATGTTTTCATTTGCAAGAATCGGATTTTTAATTGCATCATTTGGTGACATTTTCCTTTCAGCTAGCGAAAGGGATCTGTGAATCGTGTTATTATAATTATCAACCATCTACTGTAGATCGTTGATGTGTCTGTTTGTATTTTTAGCTGTCAAATGTTTATGTATCAGCTCGTTTCGTGTGCGGTTAAATCGCTCGACGACAACTCTTTTTCCTTCGTTTCGTGTAACAAATTTTTTATGTTATTTTGTTCCAGAAATTGCTCAAATTTTTTATTTAAAAACTCCGCTCCTAGAACGGTCCAGATTCTGTTTGGTTTTCTTTCTGTATTTATAATTATTTGTTTTAACGCATCAGTTATTGATGTTCCTGTTTTATCTGAAACGGGTACACTAAACGCGTATTTACTAAAAACGTCAATAACGTTAAAAAGATACCTCTTCGGAGCGCCATCAGCGCCAACGTTAAACTGAGCAAGATTTGACTCATCAACTAAATCTATCGCCCAGATATCGTCAACGGCATTTGCGAGAACTTTACGTCGCGGAAACTTTTTTTTTAGGTTATGTAATTCAGCCGCGAGATTATCATAAAATACTTTTCCAAGATCTAGCTTGAATTTTGTTCCTATCATTCCTTGAATTAACCTTCCATCAAATCGTTCTCGCAGCATGTGAAGCAGGCCGTTTGCAGGTTTCATATCGTGTAGTTCATCTAACATTATCTTATCAAAGTCTGATTTTGAGCTCTCTGCACGAACGTTATCTTTCTATGTCACGATAGCAGATATCGTGACGCATTGCTATTGCATCAACTCGATTATAAGGCTCTTGTCCGGACAGCGGATTATCATTTTCATCTAGTTGTTTATCTAGTGGATTGTATGGTCCAGTGTATTGGTAATGTCCAACCTCCTTTTGGTTTTGGTAAATTGCCAATTAATGTATGTATATCTATACCTGTTCCAATTATTTCTCTGTTGTTGCATTTCTGACAGTACGTAACAATTTTATTTTGCTCCAGACAGAGATCTCAATTGCAATCACACTCGCATATCATTATTTATTAATCGTCTACTAAAATAACCTTGTCGCACATTCCAGCTCCGGATAATTTCTTTAAAAACGTACTTTTTTCTACCACAAACAGCGCAAATGCTTTTTAGCATAATCCTATTATTTTTTGTTTTTCTGTTGTTTCATTTTTTTTTATGTTTTAGTTTTGCATTTGAGACAATATGTTGACATATTCCTTAGTTTAGATAAAATTAATTGTAATCTCATCATTAACGTGAGAAGGTTGATTGTCAAACTGTAAAATAAATTTAAAAAATTAAATTTAGGCTGGGACAATTTTTTTATAAACATTATGCAATAGTATCCACAAGCTGATGTTCCAACTGCTTGAATGTGATTAGACAAATAATTTATCATTTTATATTTTTTGCTGATATATTTCTTTACTACATCACTGGGAGGAATTCCAAATGAGTCAAAATAGTTGTTATTGTAAACAACTACCCAGTGTGTGCCAGATCCGTCGCTAAAATCTTGTATATTTATCGCACACGAACCACCAGCTGGTGCATTGTCAAGTTCATCTTTGGAATAAACTCCACGATTTTTTTGGATTTTTTTAGCTTATCAAGTATATCGAAGTTACTTAACACGGGCGTGGTCCTGGTAATGCTAGTCCTCTACCTATTCCCAGCAGATTTGGAATTGGACTGCCTGCTAACCCCGCTAAAGGTGAAGCGAAAGGAATAAATCCTCCTTCTTTTGTTGTTGGCAACTTCGACGACTTCGTCGTTGATGGCGATTTCTTTTTTTTAGTCGACGTTCGCGATTTTTTCGCTGGCGATTTCTTTGTTGACGATTTCTTCGTTGACGATTTATTTTTAGCTGGCATTATATTATTATTGTTACAAAAAAACTAACGATAAATTTGTTTGATTCCATCGCCTGATACAGCTTTTTTAGTTGCTCCAGATACTGCCCCTGACGCTGCTGATAATCCGATTGTTTCTGGTACGGGCAAAAGTTTAGGTATTAACGTTTGGGCTATTGTAGCTATTGCCGGACCAAGGAAACCGCCTCTCACCGCGTTTATTTGTGACGCGCTTAGACTTAAAACAAATGGTTTACCACGATCGTATTTATTTATCTGTGTTTTAGTTAGCATTAATTTTGTTAATATACCGCCTGTTGTCGATGAACTAATATTTTGTGATACCGGCTTTTGTTTAGCAATAGCAGCAGCTAATTTTTAACTTGACCGTCAGTCAAATATATTTCTTTTTCAATGCATTTTGTCATATATCAAGAGAGTTATATTAAACTTGGACTGTCATTTTACCTCCGACGAGTTAATTGTTATAAATCTGTCGCTGATTACCAGCTCATAAACGTACAACGCATGTGCTGGAACCATACCTAATATCCAGGTAATTTCAATATCAGCTGTTGAATCAACACCTCGCTCGTTGCGTTTACTAACATCAAAATAAAATATCGGATAAAGTGTACGAAATTCCTCTACTGACATTTGAGATCCATCTCCAACGCTTGATATTTCTGCACTGCGTCCATAAGATACATATACGGTCGAGTACGATTTGTATTAGCGTCATCCGCGAAGTTACATTCTATCGCTCGTTCCGGATACTGCTTGGAATTTATTCTAGCGTATATTCTCCGAACATCAGCGTTAGCAAATATTGCGTTATTTTGTTGCTGATCTCCACGTCGCGCTTGTCGCTGAAATGCAACAAATAATTGTTATGGTAGTTGTTCGCTTGACGTTGTTGTGACGCGCCATGTGTCGTCGGTAGTATTTGGAACTGCGGTCTGATATATTTTATGTTGCTGAAAATAAATTTTCTTCGTATACTTTTGAAGCATATCATTTAATTCTATTGCTTTTGTAAATGACGGTGTTACTCGTGGTATCCACAAAGAAAGTTTGTTTATAATAAATTGTACATCAGCGCCAGCAACCCGAAGTAAACAATCATTTTGTTCTGCCCGATCTAAAATAAGTGTGTGTTTAACTCCACGAAACACTTTATTGTAATCGCGACAAAATTCAAATATTGTACTCAATGGCAGCATCATTGTAATTTGACGTGATCCTGCTGCAAGTGCCTTTCTCCTAGCATAACCATCATTGTAACGTATATTTCTTACGCTAATTGCGTTATTAATCAAATCTAACATTGCAACACCGTCCGCAGCTGCACCTGGTGGTGTTATACCAAGATTATTACAAGCAGCAGTAAGTGAAACTCTTGTAGAGTCTGCGTGAGCGCCTGCAGCTGGTGGGGCTATACCAAAATTGACAGGGTTAGCGTTAACAAAATCTCTTGCAATTACAGCATCTGCTGCTGCATCAGCCCCATGCGCTAATGCTCCTCTTGAAATAAATTCACCTGGCACGGATACACCAGCTCCAGTGTCCTTAAACCACATATGTTAGTTGCAGTCGATCTAAATAATATTTAGTATTGTACTTGCAACTTGTAGGTGACCTGAAATATCTTCCACTGTTTGATTAGCTAGCTGATACCTGGCACTTTTAAATAAGCCCCAACCATTGTTTATGAGAGCTATTTCTGCTCCAGCTGCAATTGCAGCAGATGGATTAGCTACTGTCATGATCTGACCACGAACTTCCAGCATTGCTTTATAAGGCAAAAGAAATACATCCTCATCACGTGTATTAAATGTTCTAACGCCAACTTTATTAGGCTCATTAGAATTTTCGTCGAATTATTCAACGTACTCGAATTATATTACTGTATCATCTACGCCATAGGTCTCCGCTAAGTTGAGGTAATCTTTAACAGATATTTTTTATTTATTAGATTTTATTAAATTTGGTGCTGTTGCTTTAGATATTAATTTTTGTATAATTTGCTCTCCTCTTGGCCTTAAAAGTTTTTTTGTTGTCTTTATCATCGCACGTTTAGTTTCTTCCGTGATATAACTTGTTTTATTTCTGGCCTGTTGCCTTTTATTTTATCAATTATTTTTTGTCCCACTGCAGTTTCAGCGGCAGATGCAGCTCCGGTCGCAAAGGATTTTGATGCGTCCAGTGCAATTGGAGCAACTGTATGCGCTATTCCAGGAGCACTTTCAATAATTTTAGTAAATACATTTCCTAAAAATCCTCCAACTATTTTTCTTTTGTAAATTTTGTTTCTTTGTCTCATGTTATACAACGAGGTTGTACAAAATCACGCAACGCGCCTACGCAACGCATAGGTGTAGGTAATAACTAACAGCTTCATTATTAAGATCAAGTTGTCATCCAGACTGATCCGTCAATTGCATATTTATTTTTGTTATTTGATCTTCAACATTTAGCGGATAATAAATAACCTGCCTTAATTTGCATAAGTGAACCCGGCGGAACGTCTGGCGAAAAACTGTATATTGTTTGTCCTTTACTGCCTTTAGTTTCGTAAGATCCCAATGCAATAGAGCAATTTATTAATATTGTGTTTACGTCAGTTATATTTACTGGCAGATCACCGTCATTTGTTACAGTTTGTTCCGTATTTGATCCTTATCGTCGTGGATAAAATCCAAGCAGTGACGCAGTGCTTGCTGGCGATGAAAAATCGATAATCACATTATTCTTTAATGTTATTCTAGCGCGTAACGTGTTATGATTTGGTGTTAGCTCAAAGTTGTCAGCGTCCACTGTGTTATTTTTTGCAATAACCTCTTTTATTGTTTTACTTAGATCAGTTATATTATAATCTCCTTGTGGAATTGCAAATCTTATCCACGATGACGATTTTGGTTGAAATATCAATTCATCATTAACATAAGTTTTTACGGTAGCCATAGAATGCCACACCGTGCAGGAAATTAGTCCAATTTCATATTTTTTCTCAGGTTCTAGTTGTATTGGCGGAATATAATTCACTTACAAATTTGCGCTATCTTTTGAAGCGGTGCCAGAGTCGAGTAATAATGTTGTTGACATCTTTATTATTAGATTATACAATTATATCGCCCGCGATTATGTCGCGGTGCAAAAGTTCATATTCGTCTGATGTTAGTAATTCTTTGATCTGAGATGATCAAGTATATCAACTACTTCATTGTTAATTTCAGCATCAACATTTCCAGCTTCTTTCGATGATATCAACAGCATTAATCTGCCGATCATATAAGCTGTTGATGTAAATACTCTTACTCCAGTTCCAACTTTTTCAAGGCGATCTTTATCGTGACTATCCGTTACAACTGGCTGAAACCTTTCTCTGATTTCATGTGGATTATCAATTAACCGATCTAGTTCAGCTTGTCTGGTAGTAGGGTCATATATATGCTGCATAAGTGGTATGGCCCGTACTCGGGTTTCATCTATTTCTCTTGCTTTGTTGTTCAAAACATTAGAGTGATGAGTGTACCAGTTTTTATTTATTTGATTAATGGCTTTAATGTAAATATAGGCGATAATACTGTGTCGGTATTTTCAATACTTTCGTAGTAATTTTCATGTTCTGGCACTACTTCGCTGATGTATTTCTTACTTTCTTCCGCTATCTCCGTTAATTTTTAAATTTTTTCATCAGCGTTGTATTCTTTCTTTAAAATATCGCGTATTCTTGAATCTTTGAAATTG
Organism: Megalonaias nervosa; assembly: GCA_016617855.1. Classification (NCBI taxonomy): domain Eukaryota; kingdom Metazoa; phylum Mollusca; class Bivalvia; order Unionida; family Unionidae; genus Megalonaias; species Megalonaias nervosa. The sequence continues at coordinate 89,809 of JAECUM010001471.1, forward strand.
TAGTTTTTGTTGAAAAACTTATACTCGTAATCTTTTATTTCGTTGTTTATATTATTTAGAGCATCTTTGAATCTTTCTCTGTCTTGAACATCTAATCCATGCTCTTTTCTAAAAGCTTCTCTTTTAGCTTCTTCTTCCTCACGCATCTCCCTTAAAGTTTTATCTCTTTCACTTTCCATTTCCCGTTGTTGTTCTTTTATATCCTTCATCATCTTCATCATCTCATCCAACCTTTTCTCCGCTGGCCCAACTGTCACCCTCTGCGATATTCTTCTTTCAAGCTCTAACATATTACGAATCAACCGATCAATCTCAATTCGTCTTCTGTCAGGATCAACTATATAATCTCTAAGTGTCTCAGCCAACCTTCTTCTTTTTTCTTCATCAGATTTTGCAATAGCGGCTTTTTGTTGTTCTTTAATTAATCCAAGTAAACCTTTTTCCTGTAATTTTTTTTACGCTCTTCTTCTGATGGCGGTAAAGTTTCAGATTGTTTTCCAAGTAAAGCCTCAGTAACTGGTTTTAAAATTCTAGCTGATTCCTCCGCGGCAACTACTTGTCCACGTCGTACTTCTTTAACTTTTTCCTTAAATTCTACATGAGATTGAGCAATTCTTTTTAGATCTTCTATATATTTTCTGTACTATGCTCGTTTATCCATATTATTTAATAACAGTTTGATAAAACTTTACTCTATATAATTTTTAATACAGCAGCGGAACATTATTTTTTAGATCCCGTGCAAATTTATCGAATAAAAAGAAATTATATTTATTTTTCGTTGCCTTATGATATAGTTCAATAAATTTATCTTTTGTTACGTCGCCACAGTGCTCATTTGCAATATTTCTAACGTCAACGTTGTCGAGTCCGGGAAATAATATAAAGCAACCGGTATTTCATCTAATAAATTTATCGACGTTGTAAAATCCCTGAGCCAGATATACAGCGTTACATTTTTTATTACGTGACAGTGACAAATAAGATCTATTTTATTCATCTCTTCATTGTTAAGTGGAATATCATCAAAAACAACTATCTTATGCTCATCTGAGTCAAGTTGATTAACTGGAATAAGTTCCTCTGGTGGTCTAATAATAAAAAAAATCTTCACCAGCCTCAAGATCATCTCGGAGCTTGTTATTATATTCGTTTAATAATTCCTATTTATCCTGCTGTGGATTAATTGTGTAAGTATAAACTCTGTCGTAGTTAAAATTATCGCCCAGCAGTAAATTCATCAGCAAATTTGTTTTTTCCGATCCAGTTCTCCCAACAACTAGATAATGACAATCTGGCAGATCATTGTTGTGTTTATGTTGCACCAGCCGTTCTATGTCAAAATTTAATATTGACGATGGCTTTGACATTGTTATAAACTAAGTTTATATAAAATTGTCAGACAATAAACAAATAATGAGTTATTATACAAGATTTGGAACAACATTAGGAGATTCGTCGGCTGTAAGTACAACAATAACAAACTGTAACATTGATTTATCAGGCTACTTGAAAAAACTGGCGATACAATGACAGGAAACCTATTTATGTCAAATCAACGAATATTAGGTTTAGAAACAAATTATCCGCCAATAAATGTTGCTGATACACAAGCTGTTAGTTATGCACAACAAAAAATGATTGACAATAACAAACTATCATTGACAGGAGGAACTTTAAGCAGTAACTTAGATATGTCAGGGCAAAATATCATAAATTTGGAAACCGGGTATCCGCCAGCAAACTTAAATCAAACACAAGCGGTAGGTTATTTACAGTTGAAATATGTGGATAATAACAAGCTTGACAAAACCGGTGGAACGGTTACAGGTTATATTAATATGTCAAGTAAAAAAGTCATTGGGATGGAAATTGAGTATCCACCAGCACACAAGCGGTGAGTTATATGCAACTAAAATCCGTTGACGATAACAAGCTCGATAAAGCTAGCGACACAACGACAGGTATTCTTGTAATGAGCAATAACCAAAAAATAACTGGATTACCAACAACCTCGCCAGCAGCTAATGAGACTGATGCTATTAGTCATGCTCATTTAAGAGGAGCAATCCCTCCTTATTTAAGACAATCCGGTGAAGCAATGTCAGGTAACATAAATATGAGAAATACCAAAATAACAAAGTTATATGTTCCAGTTAACCCTAATAATCTGACAAATAAAGTGTACGTTGATAGTATATATAGTGGTATAAAACGAACTAATAATAATGTTGGGTATATTCCAGCACTTTTTAAGGCAACTGATAACCGAGTTGGGTTTGAGGTAAGCGCATCAACACATTATCCTGAAAATTATCCTCATCCTCTTTCTCTGATACACAAGAATGGACTACTAACGGAGAGGTTGAAAACTTTTGGATTAAAATTAAATGTCCCATTGCAGTTGCTATTTGGCAATTTCATTTGCGAGGTCGATTAAACTCTAGTGCTGGTCGAATTTATAACTGGCGATTGGAAGGAACAAACGATGATATCGACTGGGTAATATTATATAGTACAGAGAACACGTATATTTCAACAACACAATACTTTACGATTCCAACTGCGAATACTGCTAACAAGTACTTGTATTTTCGGGTTTATGTTATCGCTGCTGAACATCCATTTCCAGGACTGACAGCAATTTAAATATACACACTTGATGATCAAATTTAATCTAACGTTGTAAAATAATGTCTGAACCAGCAGTTATAACCGTTGCAAGAGAATTTTATGATAATATTTTTAACCCCCAAAAAGATGTTGGAAACAAATCAATAGAGGCACATGTGATAAATACTAGGAAAAATTTACTATTACAATGATAAATTCTCCATTGTCAGATGAAGAAAAAAACTTTGTTCATGTTATGTATATGCGAGGACCACAACTAATAAAAGCAATAGAAAACTTTGATATTATAAGCAGACACTGTCATCCTGATGATTGTCTAGAAGAACTAAAACAAGTTGAAATCCTGTTTAAAAAATATTGCTTGGGCTTGATTTTAAAAATATAGATTTGATAATACGATCAGGTTTATTAAAACAAATAGCACAGGAGGAAAAAATAAACGATAACTATAATCGTCTCAACAAACTAGCGGAATCTAGGATAATAAGAATCAAAATAAACAAGAAGTTATACAATAGTTTTTTAAAACGAGAAAGTTTTAAGTATCTCGGTATGTACTACCACGACAGGGAAACCCTTGTTAAAATCGTTACCATGACAGCGGATACGGAGTTAATTATAAAAGCATACTCGAACTCAATTTCACCAATGATACGTAAAAAACCAGAATTCGATCCGATTATTGTCAACAAATCTCTAGAGATAATCAAAACTTTTGACTAGGAAATTGATAATTTCAGTGATGTTGAGCGAGAAAAGTTTTTTGAAGAAATCAAACAAACAAAGTTGCAAGAAATTGATTTATATTACGACATAAGTGAAGATGATGATATTCCATTTCCTTCACTCCAACGCTCTTGACAATTATCAATACGAAATTATTACAATGAAATTGAGAAAATACTCACGAAACCATACGAAAAAATAATGTTAAAAGTAGCTTCTGTTTTTTATGGTCTTATCCGAATTAAGAGACATACTCCGAAAACTAATGCTAATAAATTTCGTAGTCGCATACGCAATTATCAGACAATATCGTGTCCTCAAAAAATTTTACTTTAGATTAAATAAGCTTGGTATTGGGGTTTATTTATGAAACAGAAAGAGAATACAGTAATTTGGTGAATGAAACAGATTTTTATGAATCTGAAGTAGAATACACGTTTGATTCCTACAGTTGGTTAAAGAAAAATGAGGTAGTAACAGATAAACGATACGATGATACTTCGTCAGATCTTTATAACAAGTATAGAGATTTTATAGCTGATCCTAACAATAATAAATTCTGTGAGTTACTTGATTCGAGTGTTGGTACTAGAGTTTTTACAATCGTGTAAAAATGGTAAACAAATTATTGTATAATGAAAAAAGAAACAGATCGTCGATTTCAATCATATTTCAGAAGAAATTCCAAAACAAGATGTTGACGCTTTAATGCAATATTACAGATATTATCATAAAAACCTCTGGTGTGTAAAACAATGTTACAAGTAGTACAGTAGAATACTTCGAGTAATATCATATTTACCACTGCTGATGACAAGCTCTGGTATAATCTCAAGTGGAGCATCATTAGATCCGTTTTTGTTAATAATATCAGGTGTTGGTGTTTCTCTTGCAACAGCGTGTAAGAAAATTGAGCCTCGACTTGAGACTAAATAAAATGCTTGTAAAACAGCTAGTATCACTTATAAAAAAATTACTTGATCATATACGATCTTATTTGCGAAGCGTAAAATATGATATGGACTATTTAACACGCGAGTTTCGTATCATAGACAGTATGTTAACAGATATTTTACCGATGAGAGTTAGCAAGTACGAATAAGATTATCATAAAACATGGCTGTAACAGTAGTAAAGGAATATAAGTGTTTCTAGATCAGAGACACCCTTACCCCGACAAAACATATTTTGTCAGAACGCCTTATCATATAAAAGTCATCATCGGAGCTAGAAAAGGCTGCTGAAGAAAATGTCAACATAGAAGGGTTTTGGAGGGAGAAGTGGGTCTCTGAGCTAGAAACCTTATATTCCTTTACTACTTGCATTAGACCGTTCAGAGCACAAATTGGCCAGATCACGTACTCAAAGAAACCAAACCACTTAGTGATGTCATGGTCATCTTCGAACTCGAACGACGAACAACAACATTTCAGATTGGTCCTGGTTTTTTTGCATATATGTATCCTCTCGACAGCAGACAAATTAAAGCAAGATAAAAAGTATGTATTGTGTTGAATCAGATGATTGTTATCAGGTTGAAGATGATAACTTCCGGTTCAAATTATTTGTTAAACTTAATTGTAAACGTACCTTCAGTTTCGAGTTACTAGAACGTTAAAATGACATTTGAATAATGTTTTCTAAGCTATAGCTAGTTGGTTGTCCATCTATTGATCAACTGTAAAACTTAATAAACTGATAGAAACAGCTCGATAGTCAACCTTCTCGCCATTAACCCAGGCTATCTGGACACTAAATTGATAATATTTTAAATCGACGGCCACTGACCATACACATATATAT
>JAECUM010001472.1:0-171374 GCA_016617855.1 Megalonaias nervosa
AGGGGATCACGTGACCTCCCTTGACTCATGCTGCGGGCGCCCATGCATATACATACATACATACATACATACATACATACATACTGTTATGTATATGTAATTTAATTATTTGTTTGTTAGTTATATAATTTTTATTTTATTTTATTCCATTACATGTTATTGTAATGATTACTCTGTCTACTGGATTTGATATTTTGTTTAGAAATTCAATTCAGTTCTGTTTGACCTGATAAACAGCCAGTAGTAGAACATTGAATCTATTTGCTGACCTTGATTCAGAACCAGTGTCAGTTTTGAGTAAACAACTTTTTTCTTTTTTTTTTCTTTTCTTTCCAGAGTTAAAACCATTGATTTTAGCTAGGGCCATACTAGAGTACGTGATAATTATCAGGTAATAATTTCTACGTTTTTCTAGAAAGATGACCACGTGACCCTCATATGGGAATCTGTTTTGCGTTTTAAATAGTCTAATAACTCATGTTAAAAGAAGAATTAGCCAGTTGGCCTTTTAACCTTTGAAGCTCAAGGGTGTTTTGCTGTGACCAGTTTGAGTTGAATTTTTAATTTTTGGAATTAGTGATTCATTTCCCTGGAAATATATATAAGTGGTCCTTACAAAATTCTTGAACAAAGACATTTATTGAAAATTATTCGGAATTCCAAACTGGAATATTGTTTTCTGTGATTCAACAAAGAACTGTTGACGCATCACTACAACACTGACTATCGAAGACATCATCTCCTTCCATCTTGAATTTCATCGGGATTTGAACTGTGATTCACTTAGGACTTTTCATTAATAGGACTTATATTTTTTAATTCTTGGATTAATTTTGCATTTGATTCGTAAAGTCAATCATACATACATACATACATACATACATACATACATACATACAATTACAGACACAACTGATTAAACATAAATATTGAGGAGAGAAATACATAGACAAAAATTACTAATTACGCCCGGTGCGGCGCATCTCCTGTTCGAGGGTTATTTTCGGAGATATGGGCTTTTAGAAAGTTACAAAAGGAAACTTCAACATTGAGATGGGCATGCCGCCATCTGTATATATCTCATATTTTTGTTTTTCTTTGGAAAGAAATGGTGAGAACATAAAATAATAGGATAGTGAATTGTATAAATAATTGAAGAGAATATATCCATATTTTCTTATTCTATAAATGGCCGATGTGGAAAGTCGACTGTGTTTGATAAGAATTGTTTTTGTGGTATAAAAACAAGAAATATATGTCAATTCTATAAATCCCACCACACTTGTCAGGAGAAAGTTCCGAATTATCTCTGATGTAGACGATATGTATTATCGGCCACAGTGATATAGCCTATTTTGAGACTATTACATATCTATAAATCCCACCACACTTGTCAGGAGAAAGTTCTGAATTATCTCTGATGTAGACGATATTTGTTATCGGCCACAGTTGATATTGCCTATTTTGAGACTATTACATATCTATAAATCCCATCACACTTGTCAGGAGAAAGTTCTGAATTATCTCTGATGTAGACGATATGTTTTTTATCGGCCACAGTGATATAGCCTATTTTGAGACTATTACATATCTATAAATCCCACCACACTTGTCAGAAGAAAGTTCTGAATTATCTGTGATGTAGACGATATGTGTTATCGGCCACAGTGATATTGCCTATTTTGAGACTATTACATATCTATAAATCCCACCACACTTGTCAGAAGAAAGTTCTGAATTATCTCTGATGTAGACGATATGTGTTATCGGCCACAGTGATATTGCCTCTTTTGAGACTATTACATATCTATAAATCCCACCACACTTGTCAGAAGAAAGTTCTGAATTATCTCTGATGTAGACGATATGTGTTATCGGCCACAGTGATATTGCCTCTTTTGAGACTATTACATATCTATAAATCCCATCACACTTGTCAGGAGAAAGTTCTGAATTATCTCTGATGTAGACGATATGTGTTATCGGCCACAGTGATATAGCCTATTTTGAGACTATTACATATCTATAAATCCCACCACACTTGTCAGGAGAAAGTTCTGAATTATCTCTGATGTAGATGATATGTGTTATCGGCCACAGTGATATAGCCTATTTTGAGACTATTACATATCTGACTGTCTACTTTCATGCTATCGTCGCTACCCTAGCTCCAACGTCATTTATAATCTGACTGCGAAGGAAATGACGAAGCAAATGTATTATCAGAAATCGAAGGAATTAAAAATCCATACACCAAGCTGGGCACCTTAAATTTGTCTTAAAATTCTAAAGGATCTGATATTGAATTGTAACAAAGAAATTCGTGATAGCAACATTCCTTGATAACCGTTATCTTTAATTGTATAAAGTTGTTCAAAAAATTATTTAAGCTATATTCTTCTCTTTTCTCTGTTCTTCTTCTCTCTTTCCGCCACTGTGTTATATTGAATAAACATAATTTATGTGTGGCAATCCTAATAACGGATTAACTACATACCGCTTTACGTAACTTGCCTTTGCCAAAACAAACTTTGGCAAATCAGGGGAAAACACTTAAAGATTAGGGGATCTGCACATTTCTTAGTTTCGCAAATATAGAAACAACAATTCTAAATATAGGTTATTCAAAGTGTATTACTTTTTCAAAACTTAAGGTTATATTTGTATAGCTCATTTTTTAAGATCACTGAAAATACGGCATGTTAATTTCTTCCAAAATCTAAGTAGCAATGTATCCATTTTGTTGGAGTGATTAATCAAATATATACTCACCTGTTTTAGTAAGATATCAATACATTCAGTTCATATATATTCTAATGGAAACCTTCATTGCATTTTAAAGATAAGTGTTTGTTTAGTGAAGACAGTTTGATAATTATAATCCACAATAGCAAAGTTATTGTCATTGTTTAGCATGTTAATTGGTTGAAAATATCAGGAAATAGTAATTTTGATCCAATTATGAACCTCATAAAATATCAACAATGTTTAACATATAACAACTTAACTTTGCATTTCTTAGTGAAAACTGAAAACTAGTTTTAAATGCGATCTGTTTGAAACCGTTCCTTACCATGTTATCGTTCTTACCCTTATGCTGTCGTAAATTTATAGTCTGCATATGGTTGCATGATTTTTATTGTTCTATTATCCAATATACTGATATACTGAATGGTTTGGTTTGGTTGAGATTGGTTTAGCGTTTTACGGCACAGAAACACAAGAAGATAAGGAGCCTTGCCCAAAGACACAATGGTAGCTGACCCGGGTTGTCCAATGGTAGGATTTAAACCCGCACTATTTCGGTAGTGAGTCCGGCACACTAACAACTGAGCCACCGAATCTCCTCCAATACGTAAAAGAAATCAAGAGCAAGTTATACGAATAGAAGACCAATATCCAGGGATTCCCCTTACTACAACTCACTAGTGAAATGGGCTTGATAAACTGACATCGCTCATCCATTCGATTAAAAAGGACTTGTTTCTAACTCTTTAACATCATCTTTTAACTCCTGTACTAACTGTATATCGTTTATCTCATCTTAACTAATTGATTCAAGCTTCCTATTACGTAACCCACCTTTCTTGCAGAACACATCTATCTTTTTAATCAAAATGTGAAGGTCATTCGAGATTCAATTGTTGGTTTTCGCTATTTTAATTGTCTTATCCGAGCTTGCTTTAGATTCCCCAACTACATTTTTAAATTTCATGCTTTTTCATTTATCATATTGATGTTGTTGTATGATTAATTAACGTTTTATTTTCGCATGTAATTTGATTCCTCTAAATTTTAATAGTGCTTGCTCTTGACATGCATTGTTAGATAGCACATATCTCAGTATGTGTAAGGGCAATTTGGACATAGTTTTGGCATTTGGATAGTCTCATTTATCATATCCAAGTTTTTACCAATGTGATAATTTGTAAGAGCTAGATTCATACAAATGTAGCAATTTGTTACATCAAACGTTTTCACAAAATCGTTTTATTCCCAATAGACTTGTGTTAGACTGTATGTACTACTAGTAGTTGTACACTTTTAAGGTGAAATTGTTCGTTAGAAAAGGAACTAACATGCGCGCAGAAACAAATACTTGACGAATTTTTGTATAATAATTTATCATTCAGTATGAAAGAGGATGCTGTAAAACTTTAGTGTTTGTTTCAACGATACAATCATAATACCGTTTCTCATTTCTCTCCCTAAAGATTTCAGGAAAATAAAAGTATGGAACAACAAGATTACCAACAGCAGACCCATGCCGCGCACATCACGAGAATTCATCAAGTAAAATTAAACAAAAACAGTGTAGGAAATGCTAAATCAAATGATAACTTGCTTCAGCTAATTATTTCCGACAATATAGTCATGTTTATCCCCTGCTAGCGTTGCTTTGTCATATATAGTAACAGTCCAAAAACAACTGGAACTTCTTTACAAGTCTACACGAATACCCCCATACCCGCTGGAAACCTAGTAAACAATCGTGATGAAGAGTGCACCAAAGTCATGTGAACTGGATCCGATTCCGACGTTACTGCTGCTAGAGTGCTTGGATCCAATATTACCTTCACTAACTGATGTTATTAATACCTCTCTCTCATCTGGGGAATTCCCATAATTTTACAAAACTGCCATTGTAAAGCCTCTGCTGAAGAAACCAACACTCGACCATAATGATTTAAAGAACTTGTATCTCATCTGAATTCAAACAGTCTTTTTAGCAGTGTACAATCTGCATATCGCCCTTGCCACAGTACTGAAACTACTCTTCTGAAAGTAGTCAATGACCTTCTCTCTGCTTTGGATGGCGGAAAGATTACAGTCCTCACTCTCCTTGACTTGTCTGCAGCATTTGACACTATAGACCATGATATATTACTTCACCGTCTCCAGCATGTATTTGGCATTCATGATACGGTCTTACTATGGTTCAAGTCCTACTTGGTCAACAGGACACAAATTGTGTCCGCAAATGGTATACACTCCAGCCCAGTTGATCTATGCTGTGGTGTTCCACAGGGGTCTGTTCTTGGACCTGTTCTCTTCATTCTATACACTCAGCCACTCTCAAGTGTCATAGATTATCATCCAGTGTCTCACCAATTGTATGCTGATGACACCCAAATATACAAATCTAGCCATCCAGCTGAAGTTGAAGCTACCATCCAAGGCGTAGAGAGGTGCATTTCCGATGTGAAATCATGGATGACATGTAACAAGCTGCAGATGAATGATGATAAAACTGAAGCCATTCTGATTACAACACAAAGACTTTCTCATTCACATCCTTTACCTCAGACAATAAATATCAGCAACACCAACATTAGATTCACACAGTCAGTACGAAACCTCGGTGTCACTCTCGACAGTACTCTCTCATTGCACCAACATATCATGAACATATGCAAGGCTGCATATCTTGAGCTGAGACGAATCAGCTCCATTCGCAAGTATCTTTCAGTTGATGCCACTAAAACACTTGTGTATTCCTTAGTTCTTTCAAGACTGGACTATTGTAACTCATTTCTGTCTGGTTCGTCTCAATATCTACTTCAGAAACTTCAAAAAGTTCAAAATACAGCTGCTCGAATCATCCTTAGAGTACCACGATCAGAGCACGCCTCTCCCCTGCTCTCTACCCTACACTGGCTATCCATACGATCCAAAATTAAACACAAAATATGTTCTCTGTGCTACGTTTTCACTGACGGGCTCCAGTCCAACATACCTATCTAACCTCACCCATGTGTACACACCTGCAAGATACTTACGCTCCTCTTCTGACACTCGTATTCTCATTATTCCCACTATGAAAATGAAATCATATGGACAACGCTCTTTTGCATATCAGGGCCCAGCAACGTGGAACGAATTGCCCACTGCACTTAGACACAAAGACACAGTGATCTCATTCAAGAGCGCTCTTAAAATTCACCTATTTCAACTGCAAGAACAGACTTAAAGACCTAATAATGTATCCTTATCTTAAATATTTACAGCATGTTTTCTGTTTTCTAATTTCGTGGTGTTTGTTTTTAATTTTGTAATCATATCATTATATATGTTTTTAAGTGTTGTCAAATGTTGTAAAGCGCTTAGAGCTTCTAAAGATTAGGCGCTATACAAAGTCCTCATTATTATTATTATTATTATTATTATTATTATTATTATTATGTGTACCTTTTATCGATCAGTGTACACTTTCAAACTTCCAAACTTTATTCCAAGTCAAGGGGACAATAAAATTCACATGCTGTAATCAACTGACATAGTATAATTCTGATTATTGTATCAAATTTTAGTGTTACCAAAACAAGACACACTTTAGAATCTGGGCCTGCATGCAAGATGAAAGAACTTCCATTTAATGTTCCCAACATTGTCGCTCTTATATCCATACAACTTTCTTTGAAAGCATTTCAGTGTTACGAACACCCTCTCAAACTGGATTAGAATCCAGCTAAGTAAAACAGATATGTATAACAGGTATGTATTAATCCTCTCTCTCTCTCTCTCTCTCTCTCTCTCTCTCTCTCTCTCTCTCTCTCTTGCCATTTCTGACAACAAAAGGTAATAACGTCACCTTGCCAAGAAATGCATGTGAGAGAGTAAATTGGTAACTACATAAGCAGATAATAGGTTCATTTGTGAAATTATCAGTATTCAGTTATAATTAGCATGAATTATATTCTCCTCATAATAGAAGCATAGGGAATGTAAATGTTGATCGTGGTCACTGCATCCATATAACTTGAGCTGCTTCATTGCCATTGTGTATGTTCCTTATGAGGTTTTTTCTTGTACTTTCCTCCAAGTTCGAATTTTGAAGTTCTTCATAAATTTTCTTTCTTTAATATTCGTATGTGATTCGTTGACTGGGCCAGTTAAAACGAAGTTAATCCATTTGCCATTTTCCACGAAATGTACCGTGCATTATTATGTGAAGGAGCATTATCTTCCACCAATATAAATGGTCGATTTCGGAAACCTTCTGAAATCACAGGCCACATATTTAGTATCCAGGATTAATGTATACTTCTTGCTGTTAATACTTTCATCCTCAAAGACTCAAGTTGCAACTTCTTATGTAGTAAATCATCCGCTTCCCCCCCCCCCCCCAACGTGGCTGACATTATGACGTTTCTTCCAACTCCGACGCCTTTCTTCACACATGTATTCTGATGTCCTTTCCAATGACCCCCTGAGTTTCATCTGCAATGATATCTTTTCTCCAGATACTCACGGTTCAGTGTAAACTTTCCCCTACAACAAGCTACGCTGTTCTTTCTTTTCAAAAATAGTTCTGATACAGTAAGGGCTTTCAGAGCTGGATTTTTCATATAGCCATAAAAATGGACCTTTCTTTACACACTTTATGTAGAAACTTGCTGAAGTACAAGTGTTAAAAACACTTGATATTTCGTTCAAAGTCTGCCGTCAAGTTTGTTTAATGATCCTCTACGGTTAGCTCTTCTATTCAATTTTTTTTCTCCCTTCCCTGAGTTTTCAAATCCTACACATTCCCTCGCTCTTCTTCGGTCTAGATAATGTCCATCCGTTGAATTATAGTATAATGTCCATCCGTTGAATTATAGCATCCTGGTGATTTCTGGCTCAAGTATTTTGATGCAAAGATATCGCCAATTTCTCAATATCGACATTTATTTTCTAATCTGCGGCCTTCTTGTAAGCATTTCTTTACAATTCGCTCAGCAGACTTGTAACAACCGGTGCAAATAAAAACATCTGACTTAAATCATATTCATACAAAGCAAACTTACCAGTAGTCATTTAATTATGTTTCATTCTGCTATGCAAAATGCAAGCTATATAAATATATTAATCACATAGTCGGTACATGTTGCCTAAGAGTGAGCAGTTTAATATTTTTGATATTATAACATGTTAACGTATCACTTTATATGATTTTGGTCCAGATAAGGCCATGAAATTATTGTGCAGTATTCTCTTCCATGATTGGCTGCAATCGTGGGAACATATTTTTAACCACGCCTTCTGGAATTTTTTGTTTTCAATGAACATTTTGGCGGCCATTTTTAGATTTGAGTCACGAAAGGAATTGGGATAAAAATGGTCTCGTCTGTCTGAATATGGCCAATTTACCACCACAGGGGCTTGTTATGACATGTAAAATATATCATGACATGACAAATGGCTTTAACCCCAATACAAGAACAATAACAACAACAACAACGACAAGTAAAACTAAGGGTATTTCTCAGTTGATAATGGGTGTGTGGGGTGGAGGGGAATGTATGCCTGTAGCATGGAATCTCCCTATATACAAGCGTGGTTTAAATGATAACTTACAGAAGTAAATGAACTCACATCTGTTCACAGAAGAATGTGGACATAAACCGGTCTCCAAACTGACAGACGTTTATCCACACTGCATATTTACTTGATAAATATGTAATGCAAGTCCGACTCAGAATGAAATTTGTTCACATATTCAGTAGTCTACTGTTCCAAATCAAATACTGCAAATATCCAGTCACATATACATTGCAGTAAATATGGGAATTTCTGCATCCAGTAAACCTTCTTTTATATGAATATCACAACAATGTAATGTTTAGTTAAGAAAGTGACACTTTAGGTTACGTAAACATGGATCGTCAACTGTATTCTAATGGATACTGCATCTAACAATGCGACATCACGCGCATTGGACATTATGTGTTGAAAAATGATTTTGTCTGTGTAAAATGTTCTGTTTATTCGAAAGTACGCTTGTTCTTTGATTTATAATTATAAAAAAGAATAATGTACTAATAAACGTCAATACTAGTTCAGCTTTGTTTGGGATTATTTTTTTACACACAACAAATGAAAGTGCATCGTCTGCAGAATGAATGAAACCATTCGTTCTTCTTTCTATCTAAATAATTTCCACTGAAATAAAATCTATGTGAGAAAAATAATCTCAAATGGGTAATGATTTAATATTAAATTTATGAAACTCTTTGAATAAATTCAATATTAAATCGTTACCCATTTGAGATCCTCTATATATGTAACACGTGTCATAACAGCTCATGACGTCATAAATGACTTCATAACTCCATGCAAAGAAAAAGCGTAGCGAACGAAGTATCCAAAATGTATTTCAATGTCAATCACTAAACAATTCTTCCGTTTCGTCAAATGAAATCAGTAATTTCGTCTTGTGATAAATAGACCTACATTTGTGTCATTTCAATCTTGTGCTCCCACGTCTCGCAGAATTATTCGACTCGTTTCATAAATTTGATTTTGAAATCAGCACTCGTGTAAGATCTTCTAAATATGTTACTGCATGAATATAAAGGTCTAGTAACAAATATGTTTCATGTATATACAAGTCGGGGCCGGATTTAGACTTAGTGAGGCCCTAAGCTATAGGCTGTAGAGGCCCTATTTGGTAAGTATTAACAGAGAATAAGGCAGTGTAACAACTGAACTTGGCAATTTTGTGCTAATTATTACAATGTAAATTATGTAATTTATATAAAATATAATACATAGATAATAATGGTGAATATATTATGCAAAAAATCACGGGTTAAATTATTAGTTAAATATAAATTATAATAAAACTGAAATTTTGAAAGACCCCTTCGGACGTGAGGCTCTAAGCTATAGCTTGTTTAGCTTATGCCTAAATCAGGCCCTGACACAAATGAATTATTTTCCGTTATTAGGCCAGTCTTGTTTTCTTATAACGTTATTGAATGTATTCATATGCAAGTTTTATGCTTGCGTTATTAATACGTGCAAACTCTTCTAATACTTTAACAACCTCAATCACGCAACATGTTGCAGGACTTATATCGAATTTAAAGGGAAATGATTTGAGAGAAATAAAACTGATACTGGTCCCATACCATAAGAGGTACAAGAGAGCGATATGGACATTTTTATGTTTCCTTACGAAATTATAAAGCCAAATAAATTACATACATTTAGGACAATTTAGGAATATAGCTCCTGCTTGATATTAAGCTGGTTACTGTATAGTTAATTTATTCAATGGTACCTTCTTTAGAAAGCATAAAAGGAGAGAGCGAGATAATGTTTAAGGCGAAAATAAACTGCATACTAAGTTAGACACCGCCAAAAATATGCTGTTTTTATAGAGACAAATGACATTGAAAACGAAAGTGAAATCTACGAGCCTTGAATGGACTTCCATATTTTCACGTCTTCTTTATAAAAGGAATCAAATCTGAAAGTTCGGGATGTTTAACGCCAGTGACGTCACTAGCGTTGGTGTCACCCAGTGCGGTAACTCATGGTGTCACCCCTTGGACCTCCTTCCTGCACAAAAATTCAAAACTTTTATTGACAGTCATGTGAAGTAACTCATGGTGTCACCCCCATGGACCCCCTTCCTGCACAAAAATTCAAAAATTTTATAGACAGTCATGTGCGGTAACTCATGGTGTCACCCCCATGAACCTCCTTCCTGCACAAAAATTCAAAAATTTTATGGACAGTCATTTTGGTGTCACCCCCTCTGATGATGTCACCCGGTGCGGTCCGCACCCCCTAGTGATGCCCCGGCTAAATGCTTTAACTTTCCTAATGCAAGTCAAATAATAATAATAATAATAATAATAATAATAATAATAATAATAATAATAATAATAATAATAATAATAATTGGAAAAAGTCTTTTGGTTAGATAAAGATAGAGAGACTAAACTGTACACCAGCTTTGTCATGTTATTACAAAGAGTGGAGATCAGGCCCTAGACATATAGCTTGTCGCTCTCCGTTCGCTAGCACCCGCAGCACGGCCAGTTCCAGCCCGACACGAAAAGCGGGAACAGCCGGTTCCTGTACCACGTGGCAAGCGCATTTCAGTGCCAGCGAATGTACAAGCTCATGATGTGCAGCAGATCTAGGTAACCGACTTATCCTAAACAGCATTCTCGAGGAGTATTCCAATGAACAGCCGCCATTTCCGGCACCAAGGCAACTTTTGCAAGGATAGAGTAAACGCAGATGTGAAAAACTATAGCGCCATCGTCCCTTAAATGCATGAGCTCGTATAACATTAATTAGCATTTCTTAATGCTACGGGGCCTAGGGCACATGGTATCCTTTCGAGGGAGCTCAGGAAACCTAATGAACTAAAGCGGAGTCTCATCCTAACGGCGCAGCTCGAGAAAGCTACACACGGTATAGAAAAGATATATGATAGAGAGATGAGAGGGCGAACAAAAAGAGAAAGCTTGGTTTCATAGAAGTAGTAGTTAAGAAGGCGGATCATCAACCAAATGCGGATTCTGGACCAGAACTCCAAGGACCTGCTGGATTAACGTTTTTAGTGATAACATATTTTTTTTTTATCCGTATAGTAATAGGCTGATCCTAAACCAAATGCGGGCTCTAAGATCAGAGACCCCCACCCCTCTACAAAAAATTGGAGACCTCTAGATTTTTTCTAAACATCTACTGTTGTAACCATATTTTATGATAATCTTTTTCATACCTGCTGACTCTCATTGGTAGGATATCCGTTAACATACTGTCAATAATACGAAACTCGCGTATTAAATCGTCCATGTCATAATTTACACCTCGCAAATAAGATCGTATCTGATCAAGTAATTTTTTGCAAGTGATACTTGCTGTTTTACAAGAATTTGTTTTTTGTTTCAAGTTTAGGTTCAATTTTTTTACAAGTGTTGAAAGAGAGACACCGACGCCAGATATTATTAACAAAAACGGATTCAATAATGCTCCACTTGAGATTATACCAGAGCTGGTCTTTAACAATGGCAAATATGATATTACTCCAAGTATTCCACGGTAGTATTTATAACATTCTTTTACACACCAGAGGTTTTTGTGATAAAATTAATAATATTGTACTAGTGCGTCAACATCTTGTTTTGGAATTTCTTCTCTAATATGATTGAAATCGATATGTTTTTTCATTATACAATTTTTTTACACAATATTAAAAGTTCTAGTACCAGCAATCGAATCAAGAAACTCACGGAAAATATCAGTTTTAGGATCAGCTATAAAAATTCTGTATTTGTCATAAACATCTGACGAAGTATCCTTATATCGTTCATCTGTTAGTACCTCATTTTTTTTTAACCAGGTGTATGAGTCAAAAGTATTTCCTACTTTACGTTCATACAAATCTGTTTCATTCACCAAATTACTATAATCGCTTTCTGTTTAATCAATATACCCTAATACCAAGCTTATTTGATCTAACGTGAAATTTTTTAAAACAAAATCTTGCCTGATAATTGCATATGAGGCCACAAAATTTGCTAGCATTAATTTTTTGAGTGATTTTAATTCAATTGTTATCAGACCAATAGCAGAAGCTAATTTTGACATTAATTTTTCATATGGTTTTGTGAGTATTTTCTCGACTTCATTGTAATAATTTCGTAATAACAATTGTTTAGAGCGCTGGATTGAAGGAAATGAAATATCATCTTCTTCATCTATATCAAAATAAGAATCAGGCTTTGCTACTAAATCTGTTTGGCTGACTTTAGCAAAAAACTTTTCTCGCTCAATATCATTAAGATCACTAATTTCATCGTCAAAATTTTTGATTATCTTTATAGATCTGTCAATAATAATCGGATCAAATTCTGGTCTTTTACGTATCATTGGCAAAATTGCATTTGGGTATGCTTTAATAATTAACTCAGTGTCTGGTGTCATAGTAACGATTTTAATTAGGGTTTCTTTGTCGTGGTAGTACATACCGAGATACTTAAAAATTTCTCGTTTTAAAAAACTATTGTATAACTTTTTGTTTCTTTTTATTCTTATTATTTTAGATTCCATAAATCTGTTGAGACCATCATGACTATCTTCTACAAATTTTTTTATATCTTCTCTTTCACCGTAAGCTCGTTGTTTTATTAAGTTCGATTTTATTATCAAATCCAAATTTCCAAGATCAAGCTCGAGCAATATTTTTTTAAATATAATTTCAACTTGTTTAAGTTCTTCTAGACAATCATCAGGATAAGAGTATCTACTTATCACTTCAAAATTTTCTATTGCTTCTTTTAGTTGTGGTCCCCGCATATACATAACACGAACAAATTTTTTTTCTTCCTCTGACAATGGAGAATTTATCATTGGAATTGAATAATTTTTTCTGGTATTTATCGCACGTGCCGCTAGTGAATCATCTCCAACCTTTTTGGCGGGGTTAAAAATATTATCATAAAATTCTGTCGCAAGGTCTGTAAACCATTGTGTTGTCATTATTTTATAGCATTAGATTAAATTTGATCATCAAGTGTATATATTTGACATGCTGTTAGTCCTGGAAATGGATGTTCAGCAGCAAGAACATAAACTCGGAAATATAAGTACTTGTTAACAATATTTTCTGTCGGGACTGTAAAATATTGTGCTGTTGAAATATACGTATTTACTGCACTATATAATGTTGTCCAGTCGATATCATTTTTTGATCCTTCCAATTGCCAATTATAAATTCGACCAACACTGGAGTTTAATCTGCCGCGCAAATGAAATTGCCAAATAGCAACTTCAGTAGGACATTTAATTTTAATCCAAAAATTTTCAACTTCTCCGTTGGTCGTCCACTCATGTCTATCAGAGAAAGTGTAATAAGGATAATTTTCAGGATAATATGCTGATGCGCTTACCTCAAACCCGGCTCGGTTATCAGTTGCTTTATAAAGTGTTGGAATATATCCAACATTATTTTTAGTTCGTTTTACACCACCAGACACACTGTCAACATGCGCTTTATTTGTTAGATCATTATGGCTAACTGGAACATATGTCGTAGTTATTTTATTATTTCTCATGTTTATATTATCAGACATTGGTCCACCAGATTTTTTAAAATATGGGGTAAGTTCTTCTTTTAACTGAGCATAACTAATAGCATCAGCATCAGCTTGTGGTGAGGTTGTTGGTAGTCCAGTTATTTTTGAATTATTGCTCATTGTAAGGTTACCTGTCATTGTGTCGCCGGCTTTGTTAAGTTTATTATCGTCAACAGATTTTAGTTGCGCATAACTTACCGCTTGTGTTTGATTTAAGTTTTCTGGCGGATATACAGTTTCTAAACCTAACACTCGTTGACCTGACATGTTAATGATACCTGTAAGTGTTCCACCGGTTTTATCAAGTTTGTTATTATCCACATACCTCAACTGTAAATAACATACCGCTTGAGTTTTGTTTAAGTTCGCTGGTGGATATCCTGTCTCTAAATTTATAACTTTTTCCCCTGACATATTTAAGTTACCGCTTAAAGTTCCGCCTGTCAGTGACAACTTATTATCATCAACAGATTTTAGTTGTGCATAACTTACAGCTTGTATTTGATTTAAGTTTTCTGGAGGATACGTAGTTTTTAAATTTATAATTTTTTTTCCTGACATGTTGATATTACCTATAACCGTTCCACCGATTTTATCCAGTTTGTTATCATCCACATACCTCAACTGTGAATAACTTACCGCTTGTGTATAATTTAAGTTTGATGGTAGATGCCTGGTCTCCAAATTTATAATTTTTTTTCCTGACATATCTAAGTTACCGCTTAAAGTTCCGCCAGATTTATCTAGTTTATTATTATCGACGGATTTTAGTTGTGCATAACTAACAGCTTATGTATCAGCAACATTTATTGGCGGATAATCTGTTTCTAAACCTAGTACTCGTTGATTTGACATAGACAGGTTTCCTGTCATTGTGTCGCCAGATTTTTTTAGATAACCTGATAAATCAATATTGCCGTTTGTTATTGTACTTACAGGTGATGAATCTTGTAATGTTGTTCCAAATTTTGTATAATAGCTCATTATTTATTTAATATAACATAAAATTGTTAACATTAGTCAGTTTAATATAACATAAAATGTATAACAACAATGGCAAAATCGTCGATATTAAATTTTGATAGAGAGCGGTTGGTGAAATATAAACATAAGAATGAACTTCCAGATTGTCATTATCTTATTGTTGGACGAACTGGGTCGGGAAAAACAAATTACTTATGAATTTACTGCTGGGCGATAATTTCAACTACGATCGAGTTTATATTTATACAATTAATCCATAGCAAGGTAAGTACGAGCTACTTAACGAATATAATAACAAACTTTGTGATGATCTTGATGCTGGTGAAGATTTTTTTACTATCAAACAACCAGAAGAACTTGTTCCAGTTAATCAACTTGATTCGTCCGAGCATAAGATAGTAGTTTTTGACGATATTCCGCTAAATAATGTAGAGATGAATAAAATAAGATCATATTTTTCACTATCGCGTAATAAGAAATGTAATTCTGTTTATTTAGCTCAAGGTTTTTATAATGTTGACAGATTTATTCGGCGAAATACTGTTTGTTTTATATCATTTCCGGGACTGGACAATGTTGACGTTAGAAATATTGCAAATGAGCAATGTGGTGATGTGACAAAAGATAAATTTATTGAATTATATCATAAAGCGACAGCGGCTAAATATAACTTTTTCTTATTTGATAAACTTACACATGATCCAACTAAAATGTTTCGTTGTTGTATCGAAAATTATTTGCAGTAAGTTTTTGTTTTCGGTAGAAAATTAGTTATAATTTTCCCAATTTTATAAAATTTATATATAATAAAATGGACAAACGAGCAAAATACAGAAAACATATAGAAGATCTAAAAAACTTGATCAATCTCAAGCAGCATTTAAGTAGCGAGTACAGCAAGCACGACGTGGACAAATAACTGCTGCAGAAGCAACAGCTACGATTCTGAAACCAGTTACTGAAGCAGTACTTGGGAAACAACTTGAAACTAAGCCGCTGTCAGAAGAAGAACTTAAGCGACTACAGGAAAAAGGTTTAATCGGATTAGTCAAGGAACAACAAGAAGCAGCTGCCGCAGAAATTGTTGCTAGATCTGCCGAAGAAAGAAAAGATTGGCTGAAGAACTTTCAGCACATATTATTAATCCTGTTACTAGACAAGCTGAAATAGATCGGCTGATCAATAATCCACTTGAATTTGAACGACGATTAGCAAGTTTAACAGTTGGGCCGATTAGAAGAAAGTTAGAAAATATAATGAAAAAAATTGAAGAATCAGGAGATGTATTTCAGGAGATGTATTTGGGAAAAGAATCTTCTCCAAGAGGATTATCACAATTTGAAAAGATTTAAAAATATAAATAACAAAATAGAAAATTTTGAGTATAAAACATTTAACATATACTACATTTTAAAGATTCGAGAATATACGAATTTTAAAAAAAAAATATAATGCTGAAGAAAAAATTGCACAGTTAACGCAAATATTGGAGGAAAATAAGAAACAGATTGATTTAGTAGTACCGGACAATGTAGAATATGACAGAGCTATTAAAAAATACCGACAAGGCATTATCGCCGATCTTTATATCAAAGCTCTTAATCAAATAATTAATGAAAAAAAGTTCGATCATCACAGCAATGTTTTGAGTACCATAGCAAAAGAAATAGATTTAAAAAGAGTATCAGCTGCGAGTCTGGTGGAAACTGATAGACCAGCGGAGATTGAAAAACCACTAGTTGTATTACCAGCGGAAACTGAAAGTAAAGAGAACATTAAAAAATGACAACAGATAAAATAATAAAATCCGAATACAATACTTTTCTAGAAGAAAATAAATTAAAGATGTCGATAGTATTGATAAATGGTCACAAAATGAATATGATGATTTTATTAAAAAATTAGATGATATTTATAAAATGGAATAAATGCTTATGATAAAATTAATGAAGCTAAAGAGAAGATCTTAAAACATTTTTTGAACATGCTAGAAATGATGTTATTGCTAGTAATTTAATGTCTACGGCGAAGAAATTTAGATATGGAAAACCCGAATATGCAAAACTTTTATGATGAATTTGAACTTAATGAAAATATTCGCATGAGTAAAAAAACAGGAACAGGTGTAAAAATATTTGCATCAACTGCCGAAATGATAGGCAGATTAATGCTGTTGATATCATCAAAGGAAGCTGGGAATGTTGGCGCTGAAATTGACAATGAAATTATTGATATACTTGATCATTTAACATCGGAAAATTTATTAACATCTGATGAATACGAAACTTTACACACCGATTTAATTTTGTAAATATTAATTTTATAAATGTTAATTTTGTAAATGTTAATTTTGCATAATGATTAAATATAAACCAGAACGATTTAATATAACAGTTTTATATAAAAAAAATGTCAACAACATTATTACTAGACTCTAGTACAGCCGCGATAGCTAACGCGAAAGATAGCGCAAATTTTTCAGTAAATTATATTCCACCGGTACAACTTGATACTGAAAAACAGTATGAGATTGGACTATTTTCTTGTACATGTTGACATTCCATGGCTAACGTAAAAACTGGAGTAAATGATGAATTTGATTTTACTTTAACTCCAGCTCCAAGACCTACATGGAAATCAGTTAAAATTCCACAGGGAGCCTACAACGTAACTGATTTAAGTAAGACGATACGCGAATTAATAACGAAAAATGGAGGAGTTTCAGACAATTTTGAACTGGTACTGAATTATAACACATTACGCGCCAGAATAACATTAAAAATTAATTTCATAATAGCTTTTCAATCAGCAACAAGCATAGCGTCGCTGATTGGATTTACTCACAAGCAATATGGATCAACCACAGAACAAATTATAACGTATGATGGTGATTTGCCAGTAAATATAACCGACGTAAACACAATATTAATAAATTGCTCCATTGCGTCTGGATCTTACTCAGCCCAGGGCAGTAAAGGACAAACGATATATAGTTTCTCACCAGATGTTCCACCGAGATCGCTCATGCAAATTAGTCCGCGGCAAGTTATTTATTATCCGCTAAATGTTGAAAATCAAATAACAGCAATAAATATACAGTTGACAGATCAATCTGAACGACAGCTGGATTTGAATAACGAGGTTGTTATTTATTATTTACACTTACGCGCACAATCGACGTCGTGATTGGCAATAAAATTATGCAACCTCAGATATAATAAAACAAAAAAAAATTTACCGAAGAAAAATAGTTGGTGGATTTTTGGGAAATATATTTACTAAAATTATTGAAAATGTTCCGGGAATCGCGCATAAAGTTGTACCAATTGCACTTGACGCGTCAAAAGCTTTTGCAACTGGAGCCTCATCTGCTGCTGGAACTGCGGTGGGACAAAAAATAACTGATAAAATTAAAAGCAATCCACAAAGTGGATCACCACCGACAATCAAACAAGTTATATCAGAAATCGCTCCAACGAAAGAAACTGAACGTGCTATGATAACAACAACAAAAAAACTTTTGTCACCAAAGGGCGAGCAGATTATACAAAAGTTAATATCTAAAGTAACAGAGCCGCAATAAAATTATTTATAATTTTCCCAATTTTATATAATCTAATAAATAAAAAATGTCTGTTAAAAATTATCTCGATTTAGCAGAAACTTATGACATCGACAACACCGTAACAGAATTTGAATATATTGAATATCTCGACGAAAATTCTAATGAACCAAATAAAAATGGTGTCAGAACATTTAATACCCGAGACAAGATGTATTTCTACTGCCACACAAGGCAATATTGGAAGTTCGCGGCCAGATTATGACAATAGCTTATGTACCTGTTGCAATTGCAGCTAACACAGAAGTAGCTCTTATAAATGATGGCTGGTGTTTATTTAAAAGTGCTAGATATCAGCTGGCCAATCAAACTGTCGAAGATATTTCAAGTCACCTACAAGTTGTAAGTATAATCTTAAATATTATTTTGTTTTCCGATGATTACTCCAGATCGACTGCAACTAATATGATGTGGTTTAAATATACCGGAAGTGGTGGGTCTGGTTTTATGGCATCGTCTGAGTTTTCAACCGGAGGCAAACCTCTTTTAGTGGCTGGAGTTAATGCCGCTGCAGATGCTGCAACTGTAAGAGATTTTCTTATTGTTAATGCTGCTGCGCTAGATATACTCGAACCAGGTGCAACCGCTGGTAATGCAGCTACAAGAGTTTCACTTGCTGCAGCTTGCAATAATCTTAGTATAACACTACCAGGTGCGGCTGCAACCGGCACTGAAATGTTGAATTTGATTAACAACTCATTTCCTACCGTCAGAAAAAATATACGTTACAATGAAGATTATACCAGAAGAAAGGCACTTGCAGCAGGATCACGTCAGATTACAATGATGCTGCCATTAAGTACAGTATTTGGCTTTTGTCGCGATTATGACAAGGTATTTCGTGGAGTTAAACATACACTTATTTTAAATCGGGCAGAACAAAATGATTCTTTATTTCGAGCAGGTGGAGCTGACGTACAATTTATCATAAACAAACTTGCGCTATGGATGCCGCGAATAACACCATCATTCACTAAAATGGCAGAATTAAATAATATGCTTGAAAATCGCACAAACAAAATTCATTTTCAGCAACATAAAATATATCAAACAGCTGTTCCAAATACCACCGACTACACATGGCGAATTACAACAACATCAAGTGAACAACTGCCGAGGCAATTATTTGTAGTATTTCAACGGCAAGCGCGACGTGGTAACCAACAACAAAATAACGCAATATTTGATAATGTCGATGTTAGACGAATACATGCTAGACTAAATTCAAAGCAATATCCAGAACAAGCAATAGAATGTAATTTTGCAGATGACGCTAATAAAAATATTACTCGACCTTGCATGTATCTGCTCGACGCAGTGCAAAAATATCAGGACGTTGGAGATGGATCTCAGATATCAGTAGAGGAATTTCGTACACTTTATCCGATATTTTATTTTGATGTTAGTAAACATAGCGAGCGAGCTGTCGACTCAACAGCTGATATTGAAATTACCTGGACACTTGGAGCAGTTCCAGTAGCTCAGTTGTACGTGTACGCGCTAGTGATCAGCGACAGATCTATTAAGATTGATTCTGTTGGAGGTAAAATGACAGTACAAGTTTGAAAATTACTAGTAATTTTGCAAGTTTAATCTGTAAATCTGTATATAATGACAAAATATATTGTAAAAGAAATATATTTAACTGATGGCCAAGTTAAAAAATTAGCAGCTGCTGTTTCTAAACAACGGCAGGTATCAATAAAAATAAAACCTAACGCCCAAGCAGGTGCTTTGGGTACTTTAACAAAATTATTGTTAACCAAAAAACAAATAAATAAGTATAACCGCGGCAAACCTTTTGTTTTAAATTTAAGTGCTGCACAAATAACAGCGATGGCAAAACAAGGCGGTTTCTTTGGTCCAGCATTATCAGTAATAGCCAGAACGTTAATGCCTAAAATTTTGCCGGTGTTAGATACATTAGGACTAGCAGCAGCGTCTGGAGCAGTATCTGGCGCAACGAAAAAAGCAGTTGAAGGTCATGGTATAAAGAAACTTTCAGATTAATCTTGTGTGACTGATAAATATAATGCCACGACGAAGAAAAACAACGAAAAAAAAAAGACACCGCGACGTCGAAGAACAACCAAAGGAGGATTTATTCCAATAACTCCACTTTTAGCGGGACTAGCGGGAAGTCTACTGCCAAATCTGCTGGGAATAGGACGAGGACTAAAATTACCGGGCACGAGACGTTGAAAACGTCTGCGTTGAGTAACTTTGATATACTTGATAAGCTAAAACAAGTAAAAAATTTCCACGGAGTTTATTCCAAAGATGAACTTGCGGCATTTCCATTGCCGTCCGCTGGTGGTTCCTGTGTGATAAATATACAAGATTTCAATGACGGGTCTGGTACACATTGGGTAGCAGTTTATAATAACAATTACTTTGACTCATTTGGACTTCCACCGAGCGACGCAATAAAAAAATATATATCCAGATATAAAGTAATAAATTACTCGTCCAATCAACTTCAACCTATTGGAACATCAGCTTGTGGATATTATTGCGTGATGTTCATTAAACAGATGATGTCCGCGAGTTTGAAGAACTCTGCCCCAGATTTTTTAAAATTTATTTGACAGTTTGACAAGCATCCTTCTCACGCCAATGATGAGATTGCACAAAATTGGGAAAATTATAAATAATTTTCTAACAGGTAATTTTGCCAATTTTATCTAAATTACAATATATAATGTCAACATATTGTCTCAAATGTAAAACTAAAACAGAAAATATCAATGAAACAACAGAAAAAACAAAGAACAACAGGATGATGCTGAAAAGTCTTTGCGCAATTTGTGGAAAAAGAAAAAGTATGTTTTTGAGGAAATTGTCTGGAGCTGGATGTATTGACGTTGTCAGGGACGTTATTTTAGTAGACGATTGATAAATAATGATATGCAAGTGCGATTCTGACAGAGATTTATGTCTCGAGCAAAATAAAATTGTCACATACTGTCAACAATGTAACAACAGAGAAATAATTGGAACAGGTATAGACATACATAAAGTAATGGGAAATTGCCGAAACCAAAAGACGGTTGGACATTGCCAGGCCATAAATATACTGGACCTTATAATCCTCTTGATAAACAACTTGATGAAAACGATAATCCGCTACCAGGACAAGAGCATTACAATCAAGTTGATGAGATAGCAATGCGCCACGACATTTGTTATCGTGATATAGAACGTCCTGATAACGAGAACTCAAAATCAGACTGTGATAAGGTAATGTTGGACAAACTTCGTGATATGAAACCGATAAATATGCGAGAAAGGGTTGACCGAAAGTTGGTGCAGGGTTTTATTGGAGCAAAATATAAACTTGGACTCGGAGAGTCTCGACTTGGCAATGATGATCTTGCAGCTGAATTACACAAACCTAAATAAAAGGTTTCCGCGACGTAAAGTTGTCGTAAATGCCGTTGACGATATCTCGGCGATAGATTTAGTTGATGTGTCAAATCTAGCTGAATTTAATGATAATAAGAGACATCTTTTTAATGTCATAGATGTTTTTAGTAAATACGCGTTTAGTGTTCCAGTTTCAGATAAGACAGGAACGTCGATAACTGATTCGTTGAAACAAATAATAACAACTGCAGAAAGGAAACCAAATAGAATCTGGACTGATCACGGAGCAGAATTTTTTAATAAAAGTTCGAGCAGTTTTTGCTGCAAAATAATATCAAAAAATATGTTACCGGAAATGAAGGTAAAAGCGTTGTCGTGGAGCGATTTAATCGTACACTAAACGAAAAAATCCATAAGTATTTATCAGCTAAAAATACAAATAAATATATTGATAATTTACAGAACATTGTTGACGAATACAATAACACGAAACATCGAACCACTAAAATGTCGCCAGATGACGCAATTAAAAATCCGATATTGGCGAACGAAAACATGTATCGAAGACATAAATTGAAAGTTGGTGATCGAGTTAGAATTTCTCTGACGAAAAAAACATTTGAAAAAGGATTTACTCCAAACTGGAGCGAAAAGTATTTGTTGTTGATAAATTACTTTTAACAATACCTGTAACATACGCGCTGAAGGATTTATTGGGTGAGCCTATAACTGGTAGTTTTTACGACTTCAGAAAACTTCCCAAGACGTATTTGTTATTGAAAAAGTTATCAGAAAGTGCGGCAACAAAAGTTTAGTTAAATGGAGAGGATATAGCGATAAATTTAATAGCTGGGTACCAAATAAGTCGATACAAACTTAGAAAATCTCTAGAGTTTTTCCCAGTTTTGTGCAATAATGTTATTATAAATTTGTTCGTACTTTACAAGTACAGATTTACATTTGATAGTTTTACATAACGAAATTAAATGTAATTTTCTTGTATTATCAGCTGGCATTAAATTAAATATTTTAATAAAAATAAAATCATATTTTATATTTCTTTGATGGCCAGTTATTTTTATATTTAAAAAAGGTTTGATAAGCTGCCAAAATATTTGTTGCTCGGTACTGTAAAATTAAATTTTATTATTTTTTTTAGAAATGTGATACTTAACATTATATCGTCCAGTTGTCGGTCTGCTGTATTTTTTTCTGTCAGCGACAGCAACCACTTCATCATCGTCATTGTTGTCGTACAAAATATCATCTTCGCTATAGCTAGAAAATTTATCTGCGACTTTATCGTTAGTGATTGTATAACTTGCTGTAATTTTATCGTTAGTATATATATCAGCAAGTCTTTTCATCAAGTTCATATTATAATATACTTTTATCTAATTTATAATAATAATGTCTGCGAAACGAAATCTCCTGATGTTAAATATCATCAAAAAGTTAATATATTAAATTACAGAGAATTAGCTGAGGCAGTTCGAAAATGTCTGTCGGGTTATAGTGCAAATTTGGTTAATGTGAATATAATGCAAGGCGAGTCTGATAAATTTCTCCTAATAACGGCAGAAAAAAATAAACTAAATGAAAGTTCATTTTTAAAATTAAAATTTGATAAAGATGATATTTTGATGTTTGCACATAACTGTCTTACTAAATCTGAATTAAGAAATATAATTAATCATCATATTTAAAACTAAATCTATCAAAAGTTGACGTCGAAGTTGCTGTCTTAGTTTTACCATCTGCTACATCTTTTATTGATTTGTTACAAATTTGATGATATTTTGCGGCAGAATAAATTGATTTAAATTTTATTTCTTCTTCAGTTTCTAAATTTGTTGAGATAATCGATCTAGAATATCTAACACCAACAGCATTTCCTCTTCTACTATTTTCTTTTGATGTTACCAGATCTAAATTTTCAATCTTATTATCTGTCTTGATGGTGTTAATATGGTCAATAACTAAATTATTTGAAATAGCTCTATTAAAAATTTCATAAACAAATTTATGTGATAGATAATTAACTTTATCTGTTTTAGTTCCTCTAATAGTTATCATGAGATATCCGCTGTTTTGCATAAAACCAACAACATTTTTAGTTTTTCTATGCCGGATAATTCCGCGATCATTAGCTTCTTATAGATCAAATACTTTATGAGGTTGAAGCACATTTAGTAAAGCTAAATTCTTTACCCTATAAACTCGCTGACCTTCTGGAATGTCCTCGCAAAACAAAATATAAATAAAATCTTTTCTGAACATTTCGGTGATATCTGTATCATCTCCTTATACTGAAATTATCATACCAGCCGGAGTTGGTTTTCCTACAGATTTTTTAGATTTTATGTTAATAACTGAACCAAGTGCATTTGTAGCATATAAGTTGTACTTTGGGTGAACATGATATGTTTCTTGCTCTTCCGCTGTCAATCTCATATATCTCAAAATCTCTGCCATTATACTATAGGGATTTTATATTTCTAATTGATTTTTTACGTAATTTTTAATTAAATATTAAAATACTATACATAATGTTAAAATTGCGCGATATTGCTAAAAAGAGCATTATCAAAGCAGAAAAAATTGCTACCGCATTTTCAGGTTACGACAACAGTTACAAATTTGATGTTCAAAATGTTTTAGCAAATTTTAACTCCACAAATTTATATCATCTTTTACAGCCTGTTGTATCTAAGGAACTTACAGCTCATAAAAGTATCAAACTAATAGTTCAGTATCATATGATTTTATCAACGTTACATGTGATTGAAAAAGATATACTTGATATAGTTTTTGAAAATACAAGTTTTGACAGCGAAATTTCAGAACCATATCTAACAGCTAAATCACGAAAAATATTAACTGGAACAAATATTGCCACAGTCGCCGATGCAATACACCAAGAAATAAATTAAAAAAAATTGGATTAATTTACTTCATCTGGGTCAGTTTGGAAATTTGAAATGATAAAAGAAGTTTTAATTCATACAGCAAAATATAACATACTTCGAGGTAGTTCTTACGTTGATCTTCCAAAAAAAATTAAAAACAAAAAATGCTGTATAAATGTCAAAAACAACGACGATCAATGTTTCCATTGGTCAATTTTGTCTGAGAGACATCCTCAGAGTGACCACAGTGACCGAATTGAAAAGTATTTGCCATACAAAGAAGAACTAGATTTTAACGGGATAATTTTTTCAGTGGCAGAAAATCAGATACCAAACTTTGAAAAACAAAATAATATTTCAGTAAATGTTTTCGGACTAGATGAGCGAGAAAATGTTTACCCAAGATATATTTCAGAGACTGCTACACAAAAGACAATAAATTTATTATTTTATAAAAGACATTACGTTTGGATAAAAATCTTTAACGGTTTAGTTGGCGGACAGTATAATAAAAATAAAAAGAAGAAATATTTCTGTTACAAATGTCTGCAAGATTTTTCTAAGAATGAGAAACTACAGAAACATCTTAAATACTGTGTCAACATTCAAAGAATAACTATGCCAAGCGAAAAAGAAAAAGTCTTAAAATTTAAAAATTACGATCATAAGCTAAATATACCTTTCGTTATTTATGCGGATTTCGAGTGTTTACTCGTTCCAGTGGCTGGTGCTGAAAATAATCCTAATAAATCAAGGACAAGAAAAATACAGCAACATGTTCCTTGCGGAGTAGCTTATAAAGTAGTTTGTTGCGTCGACGATAAGATTTCATGTCCTGTTAAGTTATACAGATGTAAAGATAGTGAATCTGAAAGTCCGGCGGTATGGTTACTAAAAAAATCTGATAGATGATGTTAATAAAATTTCTAACAAATTATTTAAGACAGCTCCAATGAAAATAACGTCCAAACAACAACTTGAATTTAACGAAGCGGTTGATTGTCATATTTGCGAAAATCTTTAGTAGACTCTGATAAAGTGCGCGATCACTGTCATCTAACTGGCCAGTATCGTGGGGCAGCTCGTAATAATTGCAATTTAAAATTTCATGCACCAAAGTTTATACCTGTCGTCTTATATAACTTTCGCGGCTATGATAGTCATATCATTGTAGAAGCTTTTGGCAATGAGGAAATTAAATCTAAACTAAAACTAAATAATAAGATAAAATGTATTCCAAATAATTTTGAAAAGTATATGTCAGTTACTCTCGGAAAATTACGTTTTATTGACAGCCTGCAATTTATGGCAGCTCCGCTAGATAAGCTCGTAAAAGGTTGTAGTAGTTTCAGTAATCTGCGAAGTTGCTTTGGTGAAAACTACATCGATCTGACAAAAAAAAAGGTATCTTTCCGTATGAGTATCTCGACGACTGGAGCAGATTTGATGAAACTTCTCTGCCTAACAAAGATAAATTTTACTCGCAGCTAAAAGGTGAAGATGTGTCAGATGACGAGTACAAATATGCACAAAATATTTGGAATAAATTTAGTTGTAAAACATTTGGTGATTATCATGATATATATTTGAAAACAGATGTTTTATTACTAGCAGATGTTTTTGAAAGTTTTCGTCGAGTAAACTACAGCAATTACGGACTAGATC
Organism: Megalonaias nervosa; assembly: GCA_016617855.1. Taxonomy (NCBI): domain Eukaryota; kingdom Metazoa; phylum Mollusca; class Bivalvia; order Unionida; family Unionidae; genus Megalonaias; species Megalonaias nervosa. The sequence continues at coordinate 26,412 of JAECUM010001472.1, forward strand.
CTTGTTGGTATTATTCTGCTCCCGGGCTGTCGTGGGACGCTCTACTAAAAACAAGCAAAATAGAATTAGATCTCTTAACAGATGTCGATATGTTTAATTTTATTGATAAAGGTATCAGAGGCGGAATTTGTGTTATAACAAAAAAATATGCAGTAGCTAATAATAAATATCTAAAAAATTATGATAAAAATCTCCCGTCGAGTTATATTATTTATCTAGATTGCGTCAGTTTGTATGGGTATGCAATGTCAGAGCCAATGCCGTGCGGTCGATTTCATTGGATATCTCCAGATTAATTTCTTAAAGAAAATGAAAAAGATTTACTAAAAGATATTTCATACTTTGTTGAAGTTGATCTAGATTATCTTAGTTCGTTACATGATCTACACAACGACTACCCATTTTGTGCAGAATCGATGATGATAGATTACAGTTTACTATCACCTGAACAACGAGCCAAGACAACAGCAAAAAATTCGATCGTTAATAAGTTAGTTCCAAATTTGCTAAATAAAAGAAATTACGTGTTACATTACAAAAATTTAAAACAAGCAGTAGATGCTGGACTGATTCTGAGAAAAGTCCATCATGTGCTAAAATTTAATCAGTCTAGGTGGATGTCAAATTATGTTGACTTAAATACCAAACGTCGTGCTATTGCTAAGACCGACTTTGAGGAAAACTTTTTTAAGTTAATGAATAACTCAGTTTTTGGAAAGACAATGGAGAACATTTGAAAACGAGTTTCTATCGAAATTGTAAATGATATAAATCGCAGAAATAAATTAGTTAACGATGATGGTTTTGTCAGCATGAAAATATTTAATGAAAATCTTGTTGCAATACAACGACGAAAGACAAATTTAAAGTTAAATAAACCAATATATGTTGGTGCAGCTGTGCTTGATATATCAAAGTGGCTAATGTACGACTTTCACTATAATTTTACCAAAAAGCAGTGGCCAGATTCAGAATTGCTATGTACTATACAGATTAGCTAGTTTATAATATAAAATGTGAAGATGTCTATGAGGATATTTATAAACGCCGTGACTTATTTGATTTATCAGATTATCCGATTAGTAGTGGATTTCATGATAATGTGAATAAAAAAGTTATTGGTGAAATGAAAGATGAGTTTATGTTTGTTCCGGTGAGAGAGTTTGTTGGACTTCGAAGTCAAATGTATGCCGTAATTCTCGACGATAATAAACTGACAAAGAAAGCGAAAGGAATTCCACATGGTTATGTAATGTATGAAATTTAACGATTTTAAATCAGCACTAAATAATAATGTCAGTTTTATTAAGGCAAATGTCATTAGAACGAATCTTCATAAGCTCGAAACTGATACGATTATTAAACGTGGACTTAGCAATTTTGATGATAAAAGATATTGTAAAGACGGAATTAATACTTTAGCACTTGGTCATTATAGAAGGGAGATAATGACGTTCGAGCTTGTTTAAAAATCGTATCTGGATTGTCGAATATAGATTGGTACGAATGCACTGTATATTTTCAGACTGTCTGTAATAAAGTGCTGCTGGTGATTTCCGGGTTTATTAGTGAGTTCGTTTTGTCTGTTAAGTGATTTCCAGGCGTTTGTCTGTCTGTTTCTAAAGCCGTACTGAAACAGAATTCCCTGAATCTTTACAAGCTTGGTAAAAACCCACCTATTGATTTTCAGACTGCAGTCTCCTGCCTATAATGTACACAGCCGCACAGCCGCTGTATTAAAGCTTTTCTTTTTTCTGCATAAATAGACGGTAATGTACACAGCCGCTGTATTAAAGCTTTCGTTTTTCTGTACAAATAGACGTAATACATTTTAGATTTCGTTTTACTGTATAAATGTAAAATTTCAGATTTAATTTTATATTAACGTTTTTCAGAATCAGAAAAATGAAATGCTATTCACAATCAGGTAACTGGTAAGTATACAGTATAGTAATTTCTCGAATATATACATATAACCGGATTTCATAGCTCAGTGCAGGAATGTTGGATTCTTGTACTGAAGGTCTGTGGTTCGATTCCCATCACTGGCATATGTCGTGGGTATGGTTTTGGATTACCAAATTTTTCTAAGATAATTGAGGGTACTAAACCCAACAGAACAATAATACACTCTCCCACCATGTAACCACGTGGTGGGTGTACTTTTGCACTCTCCTCGGGGTTATCATGGGGAGAGTGTACAAAATCTCTTGGACGTAGGTAAATCCCCCGTTTATGTAATGTGCCGTCTCTTAGGATAAGTTTATATATCTCTTGGGATAAGTTTATGTAATGTGCCGTCCAAAAATAAACAGCAGGGTGATGTGAGCTCGTGACCTTGTGACCTCACTGAAAGGTACCCACATAGGGACATTCAGAAAAAATGTTCGCCGGACAAAAAAGTCTCAATAAGGTGCCTGTGGACCATAAGACAGGTCTTAACCAATGAAAGAGTGCCTGTGGGTCATAAGATAGACCTTAACCAAATGAAAAAAAAGAAAAAAGAAAGGACTATTAGGATCTTATTGGCAAAGGCTTTACCGGCAGAAGGGACCCCAGTGGAATCGAAGAACGTCATCGCTGCTGTTTATTTTTGACTTTAGAAATATCATTATCAAATAAAATATCAACTATATTGTCAATAAATGTCTGACCAACCTCTTATTCGTTCGTCATTTTCAGTTGCGAACAACCATATTGACCCATATTTTGGTGATATATGATATCCAACTTTTTTAATACAGTCGATTACTATTTTAGGTTTTATGCCAGTATAGCATGAGGCTGATTTTATTGAATCAAATCTCTTACAAAATCTGTTTGTCAGATCAAATCCAACATGTCTTATTGGATTATAATGATACATATTATATAATATTTCATTGTTCAAAATGAAATTTCTATCAAAAAAGGTTTATTCTTTCTCCAACAAATTTGGGGTGGGGTCTCCTCTCCAAGATCGAAAAAAAATTTCTGGCCACTCCAATAAAATATTTTTAGTCTTATTTTGAGCTGAAAATGACTCCTTAATAAAATTACAAAATAGAAAGTTTTATAGGAGAATTCTCGGTTTGGTTTAAGATCTGCCTTATTTTGAGCTGAAAATGACTACTTAATAAAATTACAAAATAGAAAGTTTTATAGGAGAATTCTCGGTTTGGTTTAGGATCTGCCTTCTTAACTACTGAAATTTGGAGGAGGAGGGTGAAAAAATGTCAGAATATATTTATTTTGAAGGAGGTGGGGGTCTCTGGTCTAGAATCCGCACTTGGTTGATGATCCGCCTTCTTAACTACTACTAGTAACACACATCATTGATTCTTATTTGTTACTTCTTAACCATGGCTAATTTTTTCGCTCATTAGTGTGAACTGTTACCCATGGCTAATTTATTTACTCATTAGTGTGAACTGCAGAGGCTTGCATTTAGATAATATTAAAAAGAAAAGATGTATTACATTTACATATAAAATTTCGATATTTCAGTTCTAGCGGATACACATTCTACAAAAGATATCGAACAGTACTTGCTGGCAGAGTAGGGGATATAAGGGGTCTTTCAGCTCATTTAGGAGTAGTTCAAGGTGGTGTTCCGATCTTTCTAATCACAACATTCAGTATGAAATTCATAAAACAATTGCAGATTTAATGCGTAACTGTCTCGATGAAAGTTTACAAAGTGTCATTATGTGTAATATACAGACCAAATGAGGAGAAACCAGATTTTTTTTTTATTCATTTAAAAAATCTAAAATCTTTTAGAAGACATCGGCAACGCATCAATTGTTATGTGGGAGATTCATGTGAATGTTTCCCATACCTTGAACTTAATATTGGTAATTATGATCATCATAATAATAATAACTCCAGTAAAAAATTAACTGATGGAGAGCCTTGATTTTATAAAGAGAGAGAGAGAGAGAGAGAGAGAGAGAGAGAGAGAGAGTAAATGCGGTAAGCTTGGAGAAGACCCCAGAAAAAAAACAAAAACCAGTAGCTCAGATCATTAGTTTGGCAGATATTCATCTGCTTGTTAATTCTATTCATATAGGTATCAGTTACAAATCAGACCATTAACTTGTTTTGATAGGATTATCTTTCTCAAATCAAGAAAGAGGAAAAGTCAGTTGGAAATTTAATGACTGTTTGTTGTACAATGTTGTGTTTTCGGCATTAACTAAATCAGAGACGAAGGCCTTTTATCGGACGACGATCAGCTCTTCTGGGAACCTTTGAAATTACAGTTGGAGGTAAATATGTTGAATATTCCTTGAAAAATAAAATAAAATTCTTAGAAGAATAAAGTAATGAAAACAAATTAGATTCTTTTAACTCACGAACCTTCAGAAACTTTCGAGTGAGAAATCGATTGCATACACCCCATCCCTCCAAAAAATTACAAATTAATTTAAAACAAATAGATCCAGAGAATTATAACAAGGTCACACACTTGATGGCAGAAGGTTAGAAAAACAGAAGACGCTTTTGTAACTTGAAAATTTGACGATTGTTATTTTATAACTGATCATAATGAAATATTGTAATGCAAAAAGATTATTACGAATTTTTCTTCTACTCTTAATAATGACCCAAAGTTAAATAAGGGTATTTTTTTTTTAGGGAATATGATAATCCGTTTGGAACTACACTATAAAACTAATAATAAATTCTGTGAGGGAAATCTTACATATGATGAATATTTGAGGGCAATGAAGAGAATGAAAAATGGAAAAAAAAGCCAGGATATAAAATAAAAAATAAAAACAGCATCTTCAGTTCTTATGAATTGCATCAATTTTTTTTATACCCCACCCCAACTCTAGTGAGTGAAGTACAAAGTAGATTTCTAACACACATGCAAAGTATAAGATTTATATGCCACATCTATGAGGATGTCATTGGAGCTATTCTTTTATTGATTTTGAAACCCTAATTGATTCTTTAGAATGGTCATTCATATTTAAACCTTGAAATTATTGGGTATGTATTGGGTCATTTTTTTGCAGATATGAAAAGTTGTGTAACCAATAATGACTATGGCTTGCCCATTTCACACTTCAGAGAGAAGTCTGACAAGAGGACACTCTCCATACTTGTTTACAGTTTTTGTTGAATTTTAGCTCTACTATTAAATATCACCCAAATAAAACTAGAATGAAAGTCAGTAACTCAGAGTTTGAAAAAATCAAAATGCTAAAATTTCATAAATTTTTCTAAATGATGGCCACACTGCTATGTTTTTCTAAATGATGACAATGCTGATGACCAATTAGGTTCAGAAGTTAATTTAATTGTTGTAGAGAATTGTTATTGATAGGAAGTTTATACTGGCATCACAAGGTAAAATTCAGGTTTCCTGGAAATTGTCTTTGATCTAAGTGTGGTGGGTGAAACATGTTAAGTTTTGAAATGAAAATTAATAGCTATGAAAACTAATGAATAAATGGTTTTTGCATGGTCTTTCATATATATATATATATATATATATATATATATATATATATATATATATATATCAGTAAATCCTTGGTACTTTCAGTTTTTATCCATCCATTTAACCTTCCAAAGTATCCTATTCATGAACTAGTTTTCTTTGCAATTGTACAATAGCCAGAATAATAAATCTATAGATGAGATAGAGGCCTCAGTGTGCCACATCTAACATCCTTTTGAGAAAGCTTTAAAAATATTTTGTTAAAGACACTCGATCATTAAAATTTGCTTCATGGAAAATGATTCTTTTTGATAAGTTGTACGAGATAGATGGAACAGATATAATAAATTGTTCTCAATATAGACTTTGTTACATTTCAAATAAATTTTTTTGGGAACAGTGCCTTTTAGCATGGTGGTCTATGGGACAAGTGACCCTGCAACTTTTAATTTTGTTGAAGTCATCAGGTACACTGAAGCAATTAGGGTTGATAATAAAATGATCTTCATGCAAGGCATGAACATGGAATTCTGTTTCTACTTGAAAAATCATGTATGAAAATAACTGGCACAGTGCAAAAACAAAATATAAGCCATGTTGCAAACACATTTGAATCAGATTGTAACTACACCTACTAAAACACAATATCAACGGGAATCTTTCTTAAATTGTAATTTTGAAAATTGGGGTGAGATACATAACTGGTTAAATTATATTTGACAAGTTAACCCTGTCAAATGACACATGAAATAGTTGATCAATTAATGTGATTGTAGACCTACTCACACTGACTAGATGGTAAGCCTACTCACATTAATTCAATTGTAGGCCTGCTTGCATTAACTTGATTGAAGGCCTATTCACATTAACTTGATTGTAAACCTATTCACATTAACTTGATTGTAGACCTAATCACATTAACTTGATTGTAGACCTAATCACATTAACTTGATTGTAGACCTATTCACATTAACTTGATTGTAGGCCTATTCACATTATCTTGATTGTAGGCCTATTCACATTAACTTGATTGTAGGCCTATTCACATTAACTTGATTGTAGACCTAATCACATTAACTTGATTGTAGACCTAATCACATTAACTTGATTGTAGGCCTATTCACATTAACTTGATTGTAGGCCTATTCACATTAACTTGATTGTAGACCTAATCACATTAACTTGATTCTAGGCCTATTCACATTAACTTGATTGTAGGCCTACTCACATTATCTTCAATGTAGGCCTATCATACTAACTTGATTGTGAGCCTACTCACACCAGAATACAGGCCTACTCAGACTAACTTACATTTTGGCTTATTCACACTAATGAGATTGTATGACAGCTCACACTAAAGAGATTGTGGGTCTATTCACACTAACTTGATTGTAAACCTAATCACAGTGACTAGATTACAGGCCTATTCACACTAACTTGATTGTAAACATTCTCACACTAACTAGATCATAGATTTGTTCATATTGCCTAGATTGTAGAAGTACTTACACTAACTGGATTATAGCCCTATGCATACACACACAAACTTGATTATAGCCCTACTCACACTAACTAGATTATAGCCCTACTCACACTAACTTGATTATAGCCCTATGCATACACACACAAACTAGATTATAGCCCTACTCACACAAACTAGATTATAGCCCTACTCACACTAACTAGATTATAGCCCTACTCACACTAACTTGATTATAGCCCTACTCACACTAACTAGATTATAGCCCTACTCACACTGATTAGATTGTAGGTCTAATAATATAAATGAAACGTAGCAGAAATAGTATTACTTTTCATTTAGTTATTTGTTAACTTTATTAGTTTAATCAGTTCGTAAATACAAAAAGGAAGAAACAATCTGAGGAACGTAGACTCAGAAGAAAGCATTTACATTCCCAACCATTATCACCCAGGAGTGACGTGCTGGTGCAATGTACTAGGGGCAGAAAGGGAGATAACTCATCTAAGAGTATTTGGATGAAGCCAGCATTGTATGGCCCTGTGATAATACCTTGATTATCTGATAGCTATATTTGAGAAAAAGTTAAAATAGCTTAGAATTTAAGTAGGACTAATGCAGTGATAACATGTGTGAAGGCCAGATTTTCCTTTTATTGATCTTTCTGAAACCATATTTTATTGAGGGGGCATATTGTCTATCACATGCATCATGAATCTGGTTTATTGTTGTTGTTGTTGTTGAAGGGTTTAATGCCATTTTTCAGCACAAGATAGGCTATATATAATGGCCAGTATAAATGGTGGAGGAAGAACCCTGGAAAAACCCTGAAAGAACCACTGAAACAAAAGAAACTACTGGAAAGCTTTCTCACACACCCAAATTGGCCGAACCCGAGACTCGAACCCATGCAAACAGAGGTGAGATGGCAATGATCCGTAACGGTGAGAGCTTTAAACCACTCAGTCACTCAGGGCCCCAAAATCTGGTTTATGCAATATAGCTCACAATGAATTTGAAATAAATTTGATGCCGTTTTTGCTTTTATGAAGGCCTTGATTTAATTCAGTGAAATCATCTTCCATCAAAATTTTCAAAAACAAGTTGTATTCCCAGTTCAACTTAGTTTTCTTTCACATTAAACTACTACATCTATAATTATATCCAGACTGGCAGAGTAATATGAATAAATTTAAACAATGGCCATGAAAGTGTAGCACAAATAAGGCAAAGGAGATCATTCAGAAATGTCATGACTCACATGCACACACAACCATGAAACAGTTTTTTTAAATAGAGAATCCGAGTAGGGAAATGAATTTTCTTGTACATAATTTATAAAGTTCCACATTGATTATAAATTATTGCATTGGCATTGTTGTGCCTGCCATGGTGGAAGTTTGATTTTGATTATTTACATTGACATGTGTGACTTTCTATAAATTTGTCCACACTCCTTGTTAACCTCAATGTACTGGTACACATTCCATATACCTTGGGGCGAAGGTCTGTTTTGGTGTTGTTTTTTCATTTCCTTATATTTCCTAAACTTCTTGATTTGCATCAGTCTTGGCATGAATCATTATGAAGCGAAGGCGATTCATTCTACAAGATGTTCACTTGCCCCTGTAACAATGGGGTCAGGAACACTAAGAAAATTTGCTTTAAGCTTGGATTAATATTTTCTTTGATTATATTTCCTAAACCCCTTGATAGATTTTTTTCATTGTTGGGATGAATCATAATGAAGCTAAGACAGTTGCCTCTGTGACACACGTGCTTGACCCTTTGCCTTTTGGATCAAGGCCACACTCATGGGAAATTCGTGTTTATGTTTTGGTTAAATTTTTTTGCATATATTTCCTAAACCCTTTATCGATTTTCTTCATACTTGAATTATCATGAAGCTAAGGCAATTCATTATGCAAAACGCTTCCTCACCCCATTGGCCATGGGGTCAGGATTAATCACATATACGGTTTTGGATGAATTTTTTCATTTGTGTATATTTCCTAAACCCACTGATGGTTTTTTTCATGCTTTGGATGAATCATTATGAAGTTATGACAGTTCATTTTGTGACATGCATGCTCAACCTTTTATCTTTGGGTTCAAGGTCACATATTTTGCAGTATTGCTATGAACTTGACACCAATATACAGTCCTTGCTGCATTTCTTTATCATCCAACCCCCACTGTTTGATTTGAATATTGCTTGGAGTCATTCTTGGCAGGCAGGCCATGGTGAGCTTCTTGTCTTTATTTGTGGTCACAGGTGTATATATAATTACGTTTTTGCTTACAGTTAAGATTATAAAGGATAAATTACAATAATTGTACAAATTAGTGCAGTTAACTAAGAAGATATTTATTCATTCCCTTACATTCTTGTGCAGCTTGATTGCTTTTAAACATTGGTTGATTTATTTGTTCATTCATTCTTATCTTTTCAGCAAGGTGTCAAATTTGCTGCTGCATTATAATCTATAAGATAATCTTGATAATGTTGACACCTTTGTGATGTCACTACTCATAATGTAGTGGAAGTTTAGAATGGTATAAAAAAATTTTATCTGAGGCTTTGAGCTTTTACCATACAAAAAAATGTGACAGCAACCAGTCAACAGATATAAACAGGATATCAGGGTGTGCCAATTGTTCACTGCACACATAAAGTCATTTGAATTGACATTGGAAATGCAAATGTTGTGGTTACAATGGTGTCCTTTGAGAGGGGTTAGACCCAGGTAAATATTTTTTTCAACTTCAGGAACATTTTTAAGGGGTTTTCATCTGCTTCATTGTCCTAAAAAATAGAAAGTTAATTTTGTAACTGTTCTGTTCACAGACAGAAGAGATTATGGGATGGTCTGTTGATAATTTTTCATTTGTCATATGTCTTTCAGTGCAAATTTGTTATTGTTGCTGTTCCTAAAGCCATGAAAGAAACTGTTTTGGAGGAGTAAAGATTTTCAAGATGGATATTGGATATTAGATTTTCACAAAGGACCAACTAGGCATCATAAGAAGTCTTTTAGTAAAAACCCCATGTTGATATGATCAATTCAGGAGGAGTAGCAATAACAAGAATTTCAAAATTGGCACTGTGGCAGCCATGTTGGATATCAAAGCAGCACCATTTTCATTTAGGACCAATTAGACCATGGATGTGTGTGTGTGTGTAAGGTTTCATTGCAATCCTCCAAGTAGTTTCGGAAAAGTAGTGATAACAAACTTGGATGGACAGGTTATGTACAACAGACCATTCCATAAGCTTTTTTGGTCTTTGACCAGTAGACCTAAAAACAGCACCTTTCAGATATCCGTTATTCCTGCCACAGTGGCCATCTTGATAATATTATCGCTACTCTAATTAAATGGATGGTCATATTAACAGGGGGTTTCAGTTAAGATTTATTCCAACATGTAGTTGATCTTAAATTAATAATGTGTCAATAAAATATCAATATTATTTGTTCTTCTCCTAAATGGAAAGTGATATTGACATGCGGTTTTCAAGTAAGACTTCGTATGACCTAGATCATGGTCTAAATCATGCTAATCTGAAGTCCAATACCCCTCCTGGACAGATGGTCATTTTGACATAGGCTTGTCACATGATCATTTGTATGGTATCTGGTAGAACCTAAATGAAAATGGTGCTGATTTTGACATCCAATATGGTTGCCATAGCTATCTTAAAAATCTTACCACTACATCTCCTGAACTGAAAGTCATATTAACATGGGGTGTTTACTAGAAGACTTCTAATGGTGTCTTGTTGGTCCTAAATGAAATTTATACTGATCTGACATCCAATATGGTTACCATCTGTAAAATCTTCTTATTGCTACTACTCATGAATGGATGCTTATCTTGAAATGGGATTTCTTCACCAAAAGACTTTTTATGATGTCTAGTGGGTCTTGAATAAAATGGTGCAGAGCTTGCATCAAAATATGAGGTTACACAGCAGCGTCTTGAAATCTTTCACCACTCATCCTGAATTGACTGTCATATCAACATCTAATTTTCACCAAAAGATTTCTTTGAATGTCAAGTTGGTTCTAAATGAAAATGATGCTCATCTGATATATCCAATATATCCACAATGGTTGCCATATTGAAAATCTTATCAGTACTTCTGAATAGATCAGCCTAGTTTGACTATTGTGGTCTGTCCATGGGCAAGGCACTTTACCTTGCATTAGGTAACCTGCTTGTGTTGCTCTAGTGTAAAACATCAAATGAAACTAAACCAAATCATTAATGGATGTTAATATCTATGAGGGATTTTCAATAAAAGACTTTGATGTCTTGTTGATCCTAAATGAAAATGGTACCCACTACGCATTAAGGCGGCCACCATTAAAATCTTATAACTACTCCTCCTGATGGGATGATATCATATTTACATGGGTTTTCACAAAAACACGTCACAACTGTATGTTCTTGATTTTAACTGAAAATGATGAGACCACCCAAATTTGAAAAATCTCAGCTTTTTCTCAAAAACAGAATGCCATAGCATCAATTTAAAAAGAAATAGATTTTTCATTGCAATAAAGTTATTCCTACATTAAAATAATGCCAATCTAACCTCTAAAATGGCTGTCTTGATGGCCGTACTGAAAATCTTTATGTGGCTATTTCTCCTGAAAACATTATCCTATCAGCATGGGTGTTTCACTACAACAGTTATATCAGTATGGAATTGGATCTGAATAAAATTGGTGTTCATGACCACCAACAAGGCACAATAGCATCATGTGACAGAATAGTGAACATGGCTAAGGACATTTTGCAAAATTGGTTCGAGTCTTGACTTCAAATGAGGGAGGATTTTCAATGGCAGTGACAAATTCTTTATTGTGGCACATGTCTTCAATTTTCTTATTCCACTGAGGATGGGTCACTATGCAAGTAGCTATCACCTCTTTGTGTGAGACCTTTTGTGTGATTTCTGAGCCAAGGAACATTACTTTGACTAGATCTGAAAAAATTGTCTGCTACTGTAAATGGGAGATTATGTTCAGCTGTAAATGGGGCAAACAGTGTCTTAGAAAGTATATCTTTATCCACATTTGATTCAGATTCTGTGAAATGGACTTCAATTAACAGATTATTACTTGTTGCATTTATTAAGCTGCATGATGTGTAATGTCATTCTTGCCACCATAGCAGATTTTTAAATCAGCTTTATGGGAAGCACAGATTGCATATTCATGTTCTTTTAACTTGATTCCAGCCAGTGAAATTACCATTTCTATCAATCATTGAATTTTATGTGATATTGGCTAATTAGCATTGGGAGATAACACACACTTGGACATCTTGAAAAACTTTAATGTCCAAAGCCAAACTGACCCTGTTTTATGCTGGTTGAGCTCAGTAATTCAGTCATAATCAGTTAATCTCTTTAATCCTTTAGACATTATTTCTGATTACAGATTGTATAATTCATGTTGACAAACTTCAAACACTGAAGCCAATTGACCCTGTCCAAAGAATAAAATGAGTGTTAATTTTTGGTTGTTGTTTGAAATTAGCAGCTTAGCTGTCTTGTCCAGCTGATGCTGGGCAGGCAGATTAGGGTTATGAGGTACCTAAGGCTGATAATGAATGTCTGGCAGATTAGGGTTATGAGGGACCTAAGGCTGATAATGAAAGGATGGATTAGGATTATGAGGGACCCAGTACTGATTATGAATGTATGGTAGATGCATGGCTGGCAGATGAGGGTAATGAGGGACCAATCCTGATGATGAATGTCTGGTAGATGGAGGGCCAGATTAGGGTTATGAGGAACCCAGTCGTGATGATGAATGTCTGGCAGATGTAGGGCTGGTGGATTAGGGTTATAAGGGACCCAATACTGATGATGGATGACTGGTAGATACAGGGCTGGTGGATTAGGGTTATGAGGGACCCAGTCCTGATGACGAGTGTCTGGCAGATGCAGGGCTGGTGGACTAGGGTTATAAGGGACCAATACTGATGATGAATGACTGGTAGATGCAGGGCTGGTGGATTAGGCTTATGAGGGACCTAAGACTGATGATGAATGTCTGGCAGATGCTGGGCTGGCAGATTAGGGTTATAAGGGATCCAATACTGATAATAATGTCTGGTAGATGCAGGGCTGGCAGATCTGGGTTATGAGGTACCCAAGGCTGATAATGAATGGCCAGATTAGGGTTATGAGGAACCTACGATTGATGATGAATGTCTGGTCGATGTAGGGCTGGTGGACTAGGGTTATGAGGCACCCAATCCTAATGATGGATGTCTGGTAGATGCCAGGCTGCCAGATTAGGGTTATGAGGGACCCAATCCTGATGATGTCTAGCAGATGCAGGGCTGGCAGATTAGGGTTATGAAGGACCCAATCCTGATTATGAATGTCTGGTAGATGCAGGGCTGGCAGATTAGGGTTATGAGGCGACCTAAGGCTGATAATGAGTGGCCAGATTAGGGTTATGAGGAACCTATGATTGATGATGAATGTCTGGTCGATGCAGGGCTCGTGGGCTAGGGTTATGAGGGACCCAATCCTGATGATGGATGTCTGGTAGATGCCAGGCTGCTGGATTAGGGTTATGTGGGACCCAATCCTGATGATGTCTAGCAGATGCAGGGCTGGCAGATTAGGGTTATGATTTTAACATCGTAACTTATTTTAAAAGCAGATTTCAATAACAATGGATGGCTATCTTGATACTGACAAGTCTTCTGTTATATGCTGTATCATAATTCTATTTTGTGGGTTTATGACCCCTAATGGTCCAACACACCCCTTTCATTTCCCCAAAATGATTATTTTCCTATTAAATTTCAACCAAATTTATTATACTGTTAAATATTGGTGAAATAATGGTACTTTTTAAAAAATGAGAACGAAACCCTGAATATTTGAATAAAAAAATTAACTCAAGTGCAGGTGGAAGTTATGTATTTTTCAGCAGTTTTTTCATTGTTTACATGCATATACATCATCATTGTATAGACTGCTAATGTAGTAGCACGCCAAGACGAGATCTAAACTATCCGATTATTATTCTAATTTTAGAATCAATTTTTGGGATGTTTAGAAATATATATTTTGTCAATAAATGTGTATGGTGAAGATGACATCTGTAAAAAAAATGCCTAGAATTCCATGTTTATGCTGAATGTAGTAAAACCGGTCTGGAAAGACCACTGCTATAAGAGACCATCTGTCTTGCAAGACCAGGTTTACAGTGCACAGATTTATTGATTAAATAGCATTATGACCTATTACAGAAGACCACCTATCCTGAGAGACCACGAGTTTTTTTAATAAGGGGTGGTCTTTCAAGAGAGGTTTTATTGAACTGTAATTTGTCATACTGAAAATAAGTTCCTTTGAATCATTGGAAGTTCAAATTAATATTTCCAAAATAAATCTTGAAAATTCAATTCTTAAAATGTTTCCAATGATACATGCCCCTGCCAGTATGGCATAACTGAAAACACCTTGCAAGGAACAACTTCGTAGTCAGCTGGTATGCAAAACTTTGTCAGATTTTGATTGGAAGAAAGGTAAATACAATTTTACTTTGATCTCCTTGATAATGCAAGGTAAACTTCAATGTAAACCATGGAGATGGCTACAGCTAGGAAAAAGTTCACTGCAAAAAGGTAAACTCTTACTTCACCTTGATACGATGTCCTATTCCAAATCTGATTTCAATCCATTAATGCCTTTAAAATTTATCAAGCAGAAAGATTTGTTATTTAAGGACTTGGACAGGATGATGGACAAACACAGGCAACACCATAAGCATAAAAAAGAGTTTGTATGTTTGTTTTCAAAATGAGCAAGAGAAGGAGGGTTATACAGATGCATGTGGTTCAAAAAGAAAGAAAGAAGTGTGTATTATCAACTTAGTTGACATTTTTATTGCATAACAAAAGCCATGTCCCAAATGCTTTGATTGGCAGTTGACAAACTGATACCACTATTCTAAGTACAGACAAAAAGGGGGCACATATATTTCTATACAGAAAGCAGCTAGAGTTTAGAGTTGCCAACTGCTGCAACTGCTTATAAAATGAAAAAATATCTTCCTCCAGTTTGGTTAAAGAACTTAACTGGAGATGTATTTGCTTGCAGCATGGTGAATTACTACTGATCACATAGCACTTGTATATGAATGTTATAGGCATAAACTGCCCTGATATATATTTCACAAATTTCTAATGAACTACGATATATGAATATTCTAAAAGTCCATGAACAAGCAATAGGTTGTCATTTAATTTTATACAATGCCAAGAATTTTCCTCATCATCTTGGCTGTTTAATTTCACATTTTTATATGTTGATTTGTTGTTGTTGTTGTTGTAGAGTTTAACGCCATTTTTCAGCACAAGATAGGCTATATATGGTGGCCAGTATAAATGGTGGAAGAACCCAGGAAAACTCCAGAAAGAACCACCGACCCACAAGAAGCTACTGGCAAACAATGTTGATTTGAAAGAGTCCTAAGTTCACTCACATGAAATGTGTACCCAGCTGTGAACAGATTTGTCATTTATGTAATCAGGGCTGTATGCTGTTTGTTCTACACATGATTTTAAAGAGATTAAAGCAAACCATGATCTGATACTACATTATGTAACAACGGACACCTCTTTAATACATTTCTATGCAACACCGAAAGTAATAAAAGTTACCCATACTAAAAATGTACAAATAAAGCCTTTAGATTTTCCAGAATATTTTCAAGCAAGATGTCAAGTTCGGTTGAATTTTCTTATCAAGGTGTCAGACCTGATCTATGCTACTTGTAGTTGTGTAAACAATGAACTTGGAAAAATGAGACACAATGTTTCTGCAGTTGCTGCAAAGTTGTCCAGCAGCAAGTTTTCAGTAAATGTATCGGGTTTATTGGTACATTAACACAACCCTGGCCACGTAGTGCCAATAAAAAGTAAAGTTCCAAAATATAAAGGTAAACATTGCACATAACATTTAAGATGATGAACCCCTCCAAACGGACATAAATATGTTATTCTACAAGATAAAAGTTAAAGTTGTTAAATTCTTTAAAAGGCAAATAAAATACAAGATAAAAGTAAGACATATAATTAATTACTTGGTCACAAATTGTTATATAGAACCCATCTCTTTAAAAAGCCTTTGATTTTCTCTGTTGGTACATCAGAGAGTATTTACCTAACCAAGTTTACCAAAAATATCTTGCATGGTGAAAGTTGATACACTCAACAAGAATGTGATTCACTGCATGGTATATACTCTGGTTGAGATAAGCAAATCAAATACAGAAACATTGGCTGGTATTTAGGACTTAAATAAGACACTGGGTGATATCAATACTGTGAATGTAATAAATTTGATACTCTAGACCTTAGTTCCCAGCTTGTCTTTCTCAAAGTTTGATTTTTTAAAAATTTTTCATTTTTTGGTGGCAATGAAATTTAAACAGAAAATTTTGCAGCAGACACTAATAAAATAGTTTAGAAACTATCATGTCCCCATGGAAACAAAATGGTGAAAGATTGTCCTAATATTTGAGGATTTCTTAAACTATCTTTACTGAAAAGACTTTATCACACAATGTAAACATTTAAATGGACCAAATTATACGCATAATTTGTTCCATTTCTGCAAAAAAGAATGCTTGATAAGTGTTGGGATATGTACAGTCATTCAGATCATGTTTATGGGCTGCATCCATGTTACATGAACTAATACAAAATTTGGGTTGTTCTGGCTGGAACATGCAAGCTGATGTTGTTCGTGCCACCCACAGAGACAAACCCTGAAATTGGAAGTTATTCTCAGAAACGGTCACCATTAATGTGCTGGAATCCATGGAATTTCTTTGTACTCCCAATCATTTTGCAGAATGTTATTGTTCTAATTACGGATACCATCTCATGCAGCGGGTATTATAGTGGAAAATATGAAACTGAAGGTCTCTACAATTTGTGTTCAAGCTGGAAATAGGGCTTTTATTTACAATAAAACCGCAGCCCATCCCCAGAGTAATCTTAAGTTAAGTCTACAATACTCAGCCAAGTACTCCGAATCAAACATTTTCACGAGTATCTGCATCATTGTTAAAAATTTTGAAAGAACAACAACATTTTTGACAATTTAACACACCTATATTGCAATAATTATATACTTTTGCATATCCAGTGAGTGGAAGATTTTACATTATAAATATACAAAAGTTTGGATGATGTAAAATTATCCACGATAAACAGAACTTCAGCTTCCTTTTGAAAGTCTGAAATTATCCAACTTTGTCAAACTTACCTTATGAACCTTTGATCTCCACTGATGGTAAAAGGGTTGAATAGAACAAATCCAATACAAGCATGAAATTTATGTTCTCTAACCAAGCAGAGGAAAGTATTTGGAAGTGAAGGTTTATAAAGTTTTGATTCAAAATTACAATACCATATAAAACAACTATAATAGCATCAGATAAAACATTTAGCAACAATCATGGCTATCCATGGACATTACTGGAAAAAAAAAAGCAGCACACAAACGTTGACTTTTCAAACAGATTAGTTACATTATAATAAGACATAGGTTGGTACAACCTAATTTTGTCAAAGTTACTCATAGAGAGACAAGAAATCATCAAAATGTACCATAAACATTAAGGGTTGTTCCATATCCTGGAAATAAAAGGTACAATCTCGTACATTTTGCACTATAATTTTGCATTAGGAATTCAATATATAGGAGAAGAAACACAACTACCAGAAAACGTGGAGTAAAACTGAATAAACTAGGACATGTTATCATTCTTAACACGTATTAAATTATTAAGTTCCACATCTTCAGCTATCACAACATTAAATTTTATACTCTTTCATTATTTACATTAATCAAAGACAATAGTTTTCAAAAGTAAGGTGAAAGCACCATCACAACATAATGTTACATAGTCACTTACAAGGAATATTTTCCATGTGCATTTTTCTGTTTCTTCTATTGTTAACACGGTATTAGTGCCAACTAGAATTTGTACAAAGAAAAGTTTTATTGCCAATATTCACAATCTTTGTGGCAATATTCACAATCTTACCGTCAATATTTACCATCCTAACTTAATAATCGCAAAGCATGAGTTATTATCATGTATGTATGGATTGGATTTCCATGACTGGTCATATATGCCATACATATCTTACAAAACCAATTTTTTAAACCAACAATGAAATGCCTAAATTTCAGAAAGTAGGAGTTTCTGCAATGAAACTCGTATTCAGACTTGATGAATGATTGATTTATTTACCCTGTAAATGCCTCAGGATCATATGAGATGGAATTGTTCATGTGATGAATCGGTGACTTGGTCCAGCATCAATGAGTCACTATTTGGTCTTTCTCTCAAGTTTCAAGTTTTCATGATCACAGTATTTTATGACAGAACTTTGATGAACATCTGCAGTTAGTGTAGGCAAGAACTTCATCTGCAGCTTTTAAGACTTTTTTCCAGCCATTACTGTACCTAACTTTACTGATTTATCATTTTCAATTGCTGTGTCCCTTTCGCAATTTTGCACAATCACAGAATTGGGACAAGGAGTCCTGTCAATAAGGGAAATGGATTATTACCAGAAATACTGCAAAGTGGAGCCAAGCAGCATTCGCTGACAAGGCCAAAGATTTCTCCATCACTGCTGCAATGGAATGGAATGCAATGATTTCCAAGGGGAATAACTGAAACTCATACACAGGTATTGACCTCATCTAATATATACGATACATTGTAACAGATGTGAAATTTCTTTGGGACTACAATAGATGGTACTCTGTAACCAGACTAGCTCCCAACATCTAGGAGTCCATTAAGCTGTCTGTCCAATTTCATACATAGAGAGGGATTCCCAACAAGCAGTGTGGTCAATTTGTGAAAGAGAAGTGACTTATTCCTTATTCAAATAATCAATTCTAACATCTAAGGGTTTTACTAATGCACAGTCAGAACAGGGATAAGCAAGTCTGATAGGAACAGCAGACCACTCCATCCCTATCACTTAAATGGGTCTCTTCCAAAGTCATTGTTGAGTTATACTGTGTCATCTGACCCATGTACATGTGCAGCTGAATTCATTTCTAGCCACATTTTAAGAAATAAACAAGGACAGTGTCAAATTTTAAGTATGTTGGTAATTTCAGAACTAAATAATGCTGTTGTTGTAGTAGGGTTTAACGCCATTTTTCAGCACAAGATAGGCTAAATAATGGCTTGAAAACTTAAATAAAAGACCAAATTTGGATAAACAGTGGAGTTTTCCAAGGTAAGATGAAATGGGGCTAGAAAACAATCCGTTGGATTGATTGCCTCTGAACAGACAACGTTCCACACATTTTCTGGGTATGCATGTACATATGTTTTGTTTCTCTGTATTTCTTTGTATGTAATGTAAAAATGTAGTCATTGGTACGTGTTTGCCACTGTACTAGTGAAAGCGATGAAAATAATTAGAATTTCATGAAATTAATTGATTTTCCAAAAGAAATTATTCATAAAGACTTGAATGCCTCAATGTTTAAAATGTAACATCTTATGTGCTCACATTTACACATACATTTATAACCAAATGGTTTCCCTTTCGACTGAGGATTCGAACTTGGTTTGTCTGTTAGTGTTCAGACACCTCATGCATCTTGAACACTGCACTCTTTCTCCCTTCACTTGCAAAATGACTGCAAATATAGTTGTGAAGTTTTACTAAAGATTGCAGATATTCATATTAAGATTACTTCTTTCATCTCAAGTTGGTACTAACAGACTTGTTAAAAGGCATGTAGTCCATTCTATCCAAGAACAAGATGCGTATATTTAAAAAACCCATAATAAGTCCTTAAAAAAACTATATACCATCAGATTGGGTTGATTCATAGTAAAAATAGCAAATTCATTACAAACTCTGACAGAATTTATAAATTCATCCATTAAAACTTTGACCACTCAAACAAGAGGCTCAAGTGGGCTTGAGATGGCTCACCTGTCATCTGCATAAATGGCCACATGCATGAGCAGCTTCACAATAAATCAATTTCTGTAAAATGTCTTCCAATCCTGTCAGTTCCATACGTTCAGAAATCAACTGTTTCAAGATTTCTCTACATTTTATATCATCTTCTATATTTTACAGATGGAAAAATTTATCAAAGAATCACAGAAAAGCTTTGAAAATATACTGCACATTTAGTTGATTTTTCAGCAAACTGTTTAGAAATACATAAATCATCCTAGAACAGAACCTTTCTGTCAAGACACTTTTTGTGCATGTTGGTAAAATGTCATGTTTTGAAATAAAGTTGTTTGATTGTTTTTTCATTATTAGTAATTTATTGTATATGTGATGGGCTTTTCAGCTAGGGCACATTGCGCCACATTTCGTAAAATTCTGTCATGCAACCTTTTATTAAAGTTATTAAAAGTTTTTCTGTTTTTAGTAAAAGCAACAATATTTGATGGACTGGTATCATTTGCACAAACTTGGATGCTCTTTATTACAGGATATTCTCTATCTCATTCAATTAAATTCTGGTAAGAGAAGTCATTAAAAATTTCCAAGTTTAAGTAATAGTGGCCATATCCAATGGTGTATTCAACATCATTTGTGCAAACTTCAAACTCTATACAAATTTTGTCAAAATCTGCAGAGCAGTTTCTGAGAAAAAGTTGAAGTTTATTTTTCCTTTTTTTAGTAATGTTAGCCATATGTGATGGCAAATTAACATCATTTGTTCCAATCTGAAAGCCAGTTATGACTGGATGCTTTCTGTCAAATTCTGTTCAGCCATTCTGAGCTGCTGTTTAAAGATACTTCTGTTTTTAGTGATGTTGGCCATATTTGATGGCAAATTAACATGACTGAAACAAATCTGAAAGACCTCTTGTTCAGCAGTTTTTGAAAAGAAGCTGTTTAAAGGTATATTACTTTTGTTTTACAATGAAGCCATATTTTGATGCCAAATTGTTCTCATTGTACAAATTCGAAAGCCCACATCTTAAATATAAGACATCCATAAAATTTGGTCATGGTAGAATATACTAATCTCACGTAATTTTGTGAAAACCATTTTTCTTTTTTTCAGCCTTTGTTACCTTGATGTTTACTTTACTGACATCAAAAACTGATAGGTGATTTACTTGTCTCAAATGCAAGTCATCCACAAAGTTTGGTTATGGTTTGTGACATAATATTCAAGTTATTTTGTCGAAGCCATTTTACTTCTGTAAGTCTCTCTGACAATGACATTTTAATCCACAAATCAGCAGGCATCTTTCTGGTCTTGAATGCAAGTAATCAACAAAGTTTAGTCAAGGCATGCAGTACACAACATGGGTAGTTTTGTGGAAAAGGTTTTTCTGCTGTCAAAACATGTGACCTTGACCTTTTCCTTTCCTATTCCAAAATGAATGTCTTCTTTGTCTCAAATGCAAAAAATTATTAAAAAATAAAAAATCCAGAAACTATCATTCTTCTGAGTGTCAGTGACTGTGATCTTTGACCTCTATAGGTGTCCTTCTGATCTCAAATGGGGGCCCCGAGTGGCTGAGTGGTCTAAAGTGCTCACCGTTATGGATCACTGCCATCTCACCTCTGTCTGCGTGAGTTCGAGTCTCAGGCTCGGCTAACGTGGGCATGTGAGAAAGCCTGACAGTAGCTTCTTGTGGGTCGGTGGTTCTTCCCAGGGTTTTCCAGGGTTCTTCCTCCACCAATTATACTGGCTGCCATGTATAGCTTATCTTGTGCTGAAAAATGGCATTAAACCCTACAGCAACAGTAACAACAGCAATAACTGATCTCAAATGCAAGCCACTTATACAATCTGGTTATGGGATTAAGTAATTGCATGGAAACAGTTTTCCTTCTTAAAGTCTCTGTGACCTTGACCCTCTTGATCTGTAACTTGATGTTTTCTTCCTTGCTCCAAATTCAACTAACTTTAAAAAAGTTTGGTAATGATAGATGGTGGAGAACTTGAGTTACTGTGCAGAAATGAAATATAGAACTGACAGATGGAGGGAAAAAATTATTAACAGGATATGGTGGATATATACATATTAAATAATCAATAACAACATTGATCAAAATCAGTTTCTCAAGACTTGAAATAGAAATGACAACCTCTTTAAAATCAGTTTCAAGTACAGGTTGCTATTTGGAGTAACCAGTTTGTTGATGACAATAAATTAAAACTTGGAATAAAATGC
The DNA here is from genome assembly GCA_016617855.1 of Megalonaias nervosa. Lineage (NCBI taxonomy): Eukaryota > Metazoa > Mollusca > Bivalvia > Unionida > Unionidae > Megalonaias > Megalonaias nervosa. The sequence continues at coordinate 48,574 of JAECUM010001472.1, forward strand.
TTAATTACAGCACAAATATAACTATCGTTGTCACCATTACATGCATATCACATTGAAATGCACAAATTTTAATGATAACTAGTTTTAATTTTTCAACTTAGCATTCTTCTGGAATCATCCATCATCCAATTTAAATATGTCCTAGTACAACTCCCTTCTCCCTTCATATCTCACTCACTGAAAAAGGGACAACAAATATCCAAGTCATCGAGATATACAACAGATAATTATAAATTAAGAAATGACAAACACTTGCCTGAACACTACCTGTCCTAATGTGATTAGGTAACAACTCACACATGACTAGTGACTGAACTGGCATCTAGCATGTAGAAGTACAAAAGTCTCTAAGTGTCAACAAAGTCTCATGATGAGGCTCACCCCACCACCTCCATTAATTCTTCCTTGTTAATAAACATTTGACTAAACTGAGCACTGAAATCAATGAATTCCCTAATGATTCTTATGCCTGGGACCAAATCATAAATATTTCTTTTTAAAGGGGCTATAATTCTGTCAAATGTTAACAAATATAGGCAAAAATCAAATTTCTTTCAAGTTAATTTTCATATGTACCTCCAAACATGCGTAAAATCTAGTGTTCCGCAAAAGCAATTGAGCAGAACACAATATGCGCTGTACAAGATACAATTACATACCTATATAAAGATGGATGGTGAGTCGAGAGTGGCTCCTCCAAAGAATATTGCAGTTGCCTTAAGATGACTGATGCATCTGTTCATGTAGTGTTGATCCTACAATGTCATAGTCCAATAAATCGGCCCCAAACCCATACTGATGGATGTCTTGGGACCCAAACCATCCATCAGTGCAGGTTTGACAGCTGACTTCTTGGACTAACCACAAGTCAGTGACCTACAACTATGTGCCATATATTTATAAACTAATGTGATAGTCTTGCTCTTCATATTATTATTTTATTTTCACTCCACTTTCACACAATATATTTAAATATCTATATATCTGTTAATGTCTTGATTTCCAGAATTAGTCTGGTGTGCAAACTGTGCTGAACTGTCACTGAGAAACAATTGCACAGGTTTTGAAACAGTCATGGCTAAATCAAAAGATCTGAGAATACCCATTATAGTGAAAAATTATCCATGTGGGGAACAAAAATGCTGCCATTAGGAATACCTCGTAATGCTGGATATATGGTGGTAAAATGGTATTTGCCAAGGCAAGTATGGAAACACTGTCCCCCCCCCCCCAATTAACGGAAGCAGAAAACATGATTTGAGGAAATCATCAGCTTTTGTGACTCATAAAGCAGAATGTTTTATATCCATGCTTAGAACCCCAATAGTTGTATTATAGGAGCAAGAAGAGATGTATTGGACTGTCAATGGACATTGGAATTATTTGACTTTTTTCTGATAATTTAAGAAAATGACCATATTTATGTATAGAGACAGCAGTGTGAAAAATGGTTATCCCATGCAACTCTCCTGCTCTGCAGGTTAAGGTGAGGTTGATGACTGGGACCAGCACAAAACAGAATTGTAAGGGTTATTCATGATAATGTCAGTGATAAGAAATACACACATCCTTGATTCCATGTTATTGCCTTACTTTGCCAGGCATTTCCCTCAAAACAATCACATTTTTTAAGAAGACTATGGCCACATACATCGTGCTTGGATCACAGAAAATTACAATATATACTCATGTACAAATTGGATCCAATTGCAAACTGCAAAGACCAAGACCTGCCATTGCATAATGTGCTGACAGATCTGGTTCTTTGCTGCTTGTTTAAAAAAATCTGTACAACTAACAACACAGACTGCATTATGCAATGACAGATCAGGGTCTCTGCTGTTTGCAAGTGGACTTGATTTATATGCAAGTTTAATTGGTATATATGTCAGAATCAACAAATCCATGCAATGACATGGTATGCACAATCCCCAGATTAAATATTGTTAAAAACTTTGGGTTACTTTTAAAGACTAGGTATAGAAAAAGAACCAATAGCACATCAACAATGTCCCACGTGTTTTGTTCCAAGTTGGCTGAAAGAACTTGTTTGATATGGCAAAGGGATACATCGAGGTCCTCATGCAGAAACATATTTATATGCCATATCAAACAAGTTCTTTCCCCCAACTCAGTATAAAACACGAATGTGGGTTTTGTATTTATTACATACCCCCTTTATTATGCTTTTTAAATATTTTTTGCTTTAATCTATGAATGAAATTCAAAATGAACTGAGATTTATAGAAGTTAGGTTCACTGCATCTAAATATATCTACACATGGACATCAAAGAAGGCATCAAAGTAGTTCAAATCTGGGTGTTTGATACAGAAATATGGTCACAATAGCTGTAACAAACACTTGCTCAAGTATGAAAGATTAAATGGGCATGTAATAAGGAATAATATCTCAGAAACTTGTCTTCTTCCATCCCAAAATGCATTCTGAAAAAGATTCGTGCAAAAGGATACTTAACCAAGTCCTGTTACAAAGTAATCAAATTAAATTTGTTGCAATACATGCAGATTATGCTAAAGCATTGTTGACATTCATAAATATATGGCACTGCAGTGACTTCTGGTATATGAAACATCTCACACCATAATGCATTTCATTTACCGCATATACTCGCATTCAAGCCAGGTCTAAGTGTGAACTGCATAGACCCAAACCTGCTGTTGCATAATATGCTGGCAGATCTGGGTCTATGCAGTTTGTTAGTAGCAATAAGTGGAACAAACAACACAGACCTTGAACTGCCTGCATGTTTTGCAATGGCAGATCAAGACCTATGTTGTTTGCAGTTGGACCCAACTTGCACAAAAGTATATATGGTATATTTGGTTACACTAGTTGCAATGAACACTAAGTTATAACCTGAACATTCAAGGACAGGTAACACACACATACACACATGTGAACTCCAAATATTTTAAATACGTAGTATTTTTGTCAGCAATAACGTTGAATGTCCAACATTTTAAATGTACTCAGACTGATTTTGATACCTCTGACGATGCTTCACATGCTATAATTTATCTGAATAAGAAAAACTCAAACATAACCAAAATTACAATTTAAGCAATGTAAAATATAAAACAAATCATTAGCCATACTGAAAGTAAATATAGATTTCATCAGCACACCAGTAAATATGCATACAAAATTTAAATATAATCTCTATGTTTGTATAAAGAATTTCTGTACTGGTGGACAGAGACACTTGGCATTTTAATGAATTTCCAGTTGTCTACCCCTTTTGGCAAAATATTAAAACTTTATAGCAAATACTATAAACACACAGATGTGTTCCATTGTTTCAGTAGATTACAATGGGAAATATCTGAATAAAATAACTTGAATTCCTTCACTTCCAAATACAGTCTACACATGTTTACAATGGCAGCATTTGTCCACAGACAAAAACTAGCCTAATAATGAAATTAGCGGTACACGGGGTTCTAATCTCAGCCTAATAATGAAATTAGCGGTACACGGGGTTCTAATCTCAGCCTAATAATGAAATTAGCGGTACACGGGGTTCTAATCTCAGCCTAATAATGAAATTAGCGGTACACGGGGTTCTAATCTCAGCAATCATTAAGAACAAGGATAGACAAAGAAAAATGGAAATCAAGTCTGGTAAAAAGTAATTGCAGATGGATGGACACACAATGGATACAGGGTCTTACCCTGCAGGTAGGTGAGCTAAAATTTAGTTAAATTGTATGATTGATAAATACAAAAATTTCAAATTTAAATCTCGTGTAATTTAATAAATTCCTATCAGTTTAAGAGACATTAGTGTAAAGCCCATTTCAGATTTTTACATTGTTTGAGCTTGAATTGAAAAAAAGTCATCAGATTTCTTTTTGAAAGAACATATTTTTTCTTCACTGCACAAGAAATCCAAATCTGAAATTCATATTTCTTTTCTCTTCATCACTGCCACCTTCTCACTTACATATAATATAAATGACTGGTTTCAAGTTATGTAATTATTGTTGGTTTTTCTTACTTTGTTGGTTTTGTTAATAAAACCACATTTTATCTACTAGCCTATCATATTGGTGCTGCAGTACCTGGACTATCCATATCCAGTTCTCAGTCTCACTGACAACTAACATGTTGCTCATTTATAAGGAATTCCATCCATGTAAGATTTACTTCCCTTGATAACTCTTGCTACAAATGAGACGTGTCATTCTTCTGAAAGGATAAAATGCTCAAGCACATTATTTCAAGGTCAAGCAATAAAAACACTTCTTACATACAATCAGTCAGAGTGACAGATGTGTAGGTCCATAATGGACATACTGGGTCTGCTGCTAATAACTGGCAAATCTGAAAATGAAAGCTGTGAAAAAAAAATGGAGATGAAAATTAAAAAGCAAAATTTTGTCGATATGAGTTGACCAAATTCAAAGATTTTTGCATGGTACTTCTGATAAATTCTAGATTTTCATATATTAAATGCCTTTTCGGCTTTACAGTGGTTGCTAAAATGTAGAGAATACACCAAGGCAATTACTCCTATGAGGAACTATTCAAGCAATAGAAGAGGTATATAAATCTCTGGCAGGAACAAATGGCATAAAAATGGTACTTTTCCAATTTTATGCTGGCAGAAGGCAGTGTGATACAGGAATTAAATAGTTTGGAGATCTGTTATGGACAAGTTGCTGGCTGTAAGCGGGGTAACAGTATATCATGCAGCATTCTAACAAGTGTAGACTGTATATATAATTATTACAAAATGCAAAAATAATAAAACACATATAGCACTTAGCTGCAAAGATGCATGTCCCCATGGACAAGTTACAATGAAGAAAACCAATATATAACTATATCACAATTACTTTACAGATTATACACAAAGTTTAGCCACCCAGCTGAGTGAAGTAACAAACACTTAGTGCATTTTAACAATACAAATTTATAAGAAAACTTCACAATCTCAAAGCTACTGACACCATGCAATGAATGCCATTTCATTTTTTATAACATTTGCTTACAATCAATAAGAAATAACATTTCTTTTCAAAATGTTTTTTTTTTTCGCAGACATCTCTCTTCTTATACAAAGGTTAATCACAATAACATTGATGTATATCATATTATTTTCTAAAAGGGAGATAACTGAACCTTAAACATTATTAAAAGGTATGAATTCTGTACGAGATGAATAAATGCACATGCACATATATCAAACATTGAAAACTTTCATTTGAGCAAATGCATTTTTCAACAATTAATAGTAACCAAAAACAATGTACAGCATATATTGTTGTATTTACACCACGATACATGATGAGTGCTTTGCTGAACACAATATCTCACATGATGCAACCTATTTATTACAAACTTTTCAAATACATGAACTCAATCTAAAAAAAACAAACTGACGATAAACTGCACCATTGCTGCAGGATAAGTGAAACCATTGTCTCGCTATCTACTCAAGTTTTGGTCACTCCACTATAATATTTTCTTTTTAGTGTTTTCTAATAATAAAAGAAAACTACATGTCAATATGGCCATCCTTTCCTGTTAAGTAGTGACCAAAAGATTTTTAAGATGGACACTGTGGTCACATCACTGGACATATTAAGATCAACACTATGTTCATTTAGGCCAACTAGACACCGTAAGATGTTTTTCAGTGAAAATCCCATGTCATTATAACCATCCATTCAGAAGCAGTGGCAATGATATTTTCAAAATATCCAACATGGCTGCCACATTGGATATCCATCGGGAACCAGCTATACCACATATCTTACAGTGAAAAAAATAACCCCAATGTTGATACAATGATTTGTGAAGGAGAATGAAGGAGGAATAACAATATAGATATTTCAAAAATATTTTCAAGATGCCACCATGTCAGATCAGTACACTTTTAACTTAGAACCAGTTTGACATCAAAAGAAGTCTTTTGGTGAAGATTCCATGTTTATATGACCATCCATTTAGAAAGAGTTACAATAACAAGATTTTTTTTCAAGATGGTTGCCATATTGTATGTTTGAGAGGCACAATTTTTATTTAGGACCAAGAAGACCCTAGCATGAATTATGTTTCATGGCATCCCATCAGTATGAGTAGCAATGTCAAACTTGTGCTAATGGACAGATGATGAACAAAAGGCCATTACCTAAGCTAGTCTGGTCTATGACCAGTAGAGCTAAAAGGAGGCAGATACTATGCATCAATACCAGTAACCAGTCAACTTACTGATATATCAATGGTGACATCCTGTATGTTGGATTTTTGTCTGCTATGTGATTAAATCATTAACAGATATGTTTTCATTTGCAAATATATGCAAATAAGCATTTGTTAAAAGTAGGTAATAAACATTTTACTACAGGTTTCTGTATTATATAGAAAGAATTGAAATGCTGAATTAGTGGAGTGACCTGAACTTTCAAAGATGGTGAGTAAAAGCAATTTCAAAGTTACAATGAACAACAGCTGCTTAGAAAAAAAATGAGATTTTTAAAAAAATATAATAATCCCATGAAAATGACAGTCAGTACCCCCAGATAACTTATTGTATGGCAGGTATGTTTTGCAGATGCAACTTGCTGTGATGCTGCCCAAAAAGTGCTTCCTAAATTTAAGCAGGTCACAGATTTATGAAGGTTGTAACATATAAAATGAACCAATCTGACAGGATTTATTTGACTTCATTCTGGGATCTCTAAGACTTACCCACCAACCGGCACATAACCCTAATTTGATGCTCCAGAGAAGCAGATTAAGTCATCAGGAATAATGGCATTGATGAGGCATGGTGAATTGAATATAGGTTTTATTATCATCAATCCAAAAGGTTTTAAAATATTAAAAAATCATGACAAAAATGATCACAATGATGTAAAACAAAACACAATACATTAATCATACTGCAGAGAGTACACATTTACAGTTATGAAATACAGGATTTGATTCAAAAAATAAAAAAAAATAATAATAACCTGACCAATGTTTTGAGTGTTCATATAATTCTACATTATTGAAACAGCTCATGAACTTTGGTGGTTACCCAAATAACATACACTCATGTAAACAGTGACCTGCCAATGAAGAATGTTCTGGCAGTTTGAAATGTTCATCACAAATATCTAAAATTACTCAACTCCAAATTAACTCAAAATTATTTCAACCAGTCAAAAGGTTGCATTTGTCTACTCTGTGTATTATTTCCAAGTTTGGAGTAAGATTTCTTGCTCAAAATGTTGAGTAAAGTATTATGATGGAGAGATCAGGGTGTATTACATAAAAGTAGATCTGGGTCAACACTGGAGGATGTACAATGTTATAATGTACAAAACAAAAGCCTGTACCAAATATACTCGATGACAAGTAGAATCCAACTGCAACAACATAGAACCTGATGAGCTATTGCATAATGCACTGGTAGATCAGGGTCTACATCATTCATTCTACTGATTACTGCTAACAATCTGCATTGACATAGATCTGATAGCACATTATGTAACAGCAGACCTGGGTCTTTGCAAGTTTGCTGCTGAATGTGAATTTTAAGCAAGTATATATGGTAATTTTCAAAAGTTACTTTCATATCTAAAATTATCCCTACAAGAGTACAAAACATTGTTTGTGAAGATGAAATCATTGCAAGGAAACCAAATGTGTTTTATTGCTGTTGATCAAGCATGATCTAATTTGAGCCAATCAGAATTCAAAATATTTTTTTATGAATATAATAAAAGTAAATATGGTTGACCATAAATTAACATTTGTTTTACTTATTAATAAGGATGTGGTTGAACTTACTAAGAACTGTTCTTGAAGAAAGTAAAATTGAAGATGTGACTCCTGGATGGATAATGTATTGTGGACACCTGACCATTTTTAAAATTTCATTGGTCTGTAAACAGAATACATTTTTTTCATAAAAATGAAAAAAAATCCACAATTACTTGTATGCAGTCACAATGCAAAACTATTCTAAGTAATCCAGATTACAAACTGATACAACATACATTTTTCTGTTAAAATGTAAAATTTATCTACAATTAACTATATGGCACAATTTTGTTGGAAACAAATAACCATTGTAAAGTTTCCTGTATTTGAAATACAATTATTCTGCCCCCCACCAAACATAAATTCAAAACTTGTTTGCATACTGATATGTCATATTACAAAATTATTACCATGACAACCATGATGGTGATGACCTGCTCATCAATAATACATCATATAATCTAGGGTTGTCATTTTCATTCCACAACAAAATCCAGCAGAATTCATATTGTGAATAACAATTTTATATCAAATAATCTTGAGTTGAGTGAATGCATATCCAAATGATAGCTGTGGTTCTCAGATCATCTATCTAGCTTATCGGCACAAACAATAATGTCTTCACTGATACATTCAATTTTAACAACTGAATTTTAAAAATATCATCAGGTCAACAAATTAAAATACTGAATTGCCCTATACAATGATGACTGTTGAAATTATACTAAAAAAATAATAGCATTAAGTAGGAGAAAATAGAATACATTGCTACTGTACAGCTATTACAAGAACATGTACTGGGTAAAAGTGTTGACTGCTGGGAACTCATCAAGTATGTATGTATATATATATATATATATATATATATATATATATATATATATATATATATATATATATATATATCTATATATATATATATATATATGAGTATCTATCTGACCAAGATACCACACTGCCAATATGATTCAGCTGAAGGACACATTTTCAAGTCAAACAGGGGCATTAACTCGACTGAATGTTGTCAGAAAATGGTGAAACTTGAACGTGAGTTGGGTCCCCCATGTGAAATAAACTTGGTTTCAATTCATACGTCTTTCAAAAGACAGACAGAATAACAATAAGAAACCTTTTATGCTTACTCTTTACAGTGTTCGCAAAGAAATGGAAAAGAAAAAAAAACATACTGTGCTCATGGTAACAATCATTAGTTGATACATATGTTGAATTTTATTAAGCATTTCTCTGATTTCACTGGTCAATAGGAGGATTACAATATGCTGTAACCATTGACAAGAATTTTGATTGATTAACATCTCAACTGTAACAAAAGTAGAAAGATTAAAACTGTAGGTGTTGCATTTGAAAGTGCCTTGAAAGTATAGAAAATGGCTGTCTAACACAATATACCTGGGGCAGCCTTAGGAGCCTTGTTGCCAGGATCCAACAGCTTTGCTAAAATGTCTATGCATCTGACTTTAGGTCTTTAGTCACCGCTATCAGTTACATTGCAAGGTACTTGTACCTAAACTGACCTCAGCAAACATTGCAGCCAAAAGAACACTTATCAACAAATGTCCATCCCAGTGGACCCAGAATCAGGCCATAATGGTACCCACATGTGAATTGCTACAGGCCATCACCTCTGTACTGGTTGATTGTCAGGGATAAGTAACTCTGACATCTAAGTATGTTTTAAAACACAATATCTGAAAGTTTTCATACTGTTTAACTTGGTCATTCTTTTGGTCAATTTTCAATATGTATTAATTCCACAAATGTTCAGCAGTGTTGTTAAAATATATCTACAAATTTTCTTTTGAAAATCTTAAAGCTGATATAGGGTAAAATGATTGGCATGATTAGGGAGTAAGAACAGCATGCTGTCTGGTTGGTTTTGGCTACCAATTAACAAGAAGTTTTTTGTTTGGTTTAATCTTCATAAAATTCCTTTTTTTTTTGAAAATTCCACATTTCATTTTACGATCTAATGAAATGCCTTACTTACTAAATTCCCACATGGAAATATACCCATATATGGTATTTGACACCAAGACCTAACAATTACAAACCATCTTGAATGATACTGTGGTATGAATTAAAGGTATGAACAAGAAGTTTTAAAATAATTCCTTGGTAGCATCCCCCACTTCCCCAAAATCAAGAAAAATATACAGGTCTACATAATTTATAGTTGGATATGAAAATTTTACAGGTTGTATACAAAATTAATGCAATAATACACAAATTTATAATAATGAAACTTGGTACAACCTAAATTTTGATTAGCCTATATTCTAGATGAAGCACCTGTGCCTGAACTGGCTGGGCCAAACCCTGGCATTTGTTGAGAAGCATAATTCTTTATGTGTTGTAGACTAAGTAGGCTATTTGCCAGCATATTTTCTGGCCTCGTTGTCATGGAAACATTGAGATTTCTTTCTGTGGGTTCAGATCGCTTGAACCCAAGAGGATCATAAGGAAAATACCTTGGAGGCGCAATTGATGATATCTGTGGCAGAGACGTGGTGAAACTATTTGAGCCTAACCCACCACCATAAGGATAGTTGACATTATTTGAACCAGTCGTGCTTCCAAACTGTGGTATAGGCATGAAGGCTGATGATGGTTTTCCAGGAGGGCATGGGGTACAGGCACCATCGTTAAGATGTGGGAAATCAGTCTCATTGGAATGCTCCAAAGGTTCTTGCTTGATTTGCCGTGATGGGAACTTTGGTGTGCTATTATTATCTTGGGCATGTTTCGTCATGTGTCGAGCAAGATATGTTTCTTGTGTATAAGATTTGCCACATATCTTACAGATGTGCGTCTTGAGATGTTTAGTGTCAGAATGCTTTGGAATATGTTCTCTAAGACTTTGCTCATCGGCATAGCACTTGTAGCATGAATTACATCGATATGGCTTGTCCGTCATGTGAGACCGTGAATGTGACTGCAAATTCGAAAGCTGCGAGAAAGCCTTTCCACAACTGGGATGTGAACATTTGTAGGGTTTCTCCCCAGTGTGCGTTCTAATGTGTTGCTGCAGATGTGACAATTGTGTGAATTTTCTCTCGCAGATCTCGCATTTGTATGGTTTGATGCCTGCATGGATCCGAGCATGCTGTGACAAATATGATGAATTGGCAAAACATTTCTGGCACTGGGGGCAGTGGTATGGCTTTGGATCTTGTTTATGTATTTGCTGACTATGAATGAGCATGTCTGATTTGGTATGAAATATCTGCAATAAGAAAGAAAAGCATGTCAGATAAAGAATGAAAAGTCTATGATGAGAAAAACAAGAGGCCTAAGTGAGACTGATATTTCTCACACATTTATAACTTTAGTATGTACTAGAAAGCTTGTGAAAGTAAATTCATGCATGTATCAAAACTGCAGACTGGAAAGAAAGTTTTGTACCACTTGGTTGACACATCATATTTTGGGCCTACAATAATAGTGGTTTTCCAGTTTCATGCAAAAACGACGAATTGGATTGGTCAGTCAGAATAAGACTTCTTTTTCACTCAATGAATTTTTATACACCATTTACTGAAAGTGAACCATGGTTGCCAGATCTAATTTTATTCCTCCGAGAAAAGACCTGGTCAATACTACTCAACAACATGATGATACATGATAGTTATATATATGCAGTCTCTATATAACTACTTAAATAATTTGCACTTGATAGAGCTTGCTACAAATCTGAACTGACCATGATAAGCAGGCACTGAACAAAATCAGGAGAAATGGTAAGCATTTCAAGGAGTGTCAATGTCTTGTCACAAGATTTAGAATTTTGTCTATCGAGAAATTTTGTTTTTATTTTTATATCTATGAAAAATTTCTAGAGTTGGAATCCTGAAAGTTTGAGGATCCAGTTATTTGGATTAATAATTAATTTAGGAAGTGTTTCAGAATTAGTTATAAATAAAAAATTATTGGAAGTAATTAATTTTGGAAGTGTTTGAGAAGAATATCTTGGGTTCTTTTTCTTTTATTATTAAAAGTTAAAAATATAAAATTTAAGTGTACAGTAGTTTTGAATTAATGACATTTAATATCTGAAATGAAATAAAATAATGGATATACATGCAATAACATAAAAGCAACAAATATTTAAGACATTTTAATATGGCACTGCAATTTAATTTTAAAATACAGTGAAACTGGTCAATAAAGAAAGAAACCCAAACTGGCCTTTGTACACAGACGACCTACATACACAGGTTCACTGTTCAAAATTGGTTTTTGAACAAATACCGTATAGTGAATATCATTATCATTGTTGTTGTTGTTGTTGTTATTATTATTATTATTATCATCACATTATCAAAATTGTTTAACATGCACTATTCAACTAAATTGCAAAATATGTGTATATGGTGACGTCTTAAAAATTTATGTTCCACACAAGATTATTGTATCGTACTCACTTTAATCCATTCTATAAATGCAATCATCACCGACTTAAAATAATCACAAATCTTAGTCTGGTTTGTGCATCATGAAGAAACACTAATTTCAGTACTGGTTGACCAATAACATGACTTGTACAACAGGACAGACTGTTTGGTCAGTCCACACAAGATTATTGTATCGTACTCACTTCAATCCATTCTATAAATGCAATCATCACTGACTTAAAATAATCACAAATCTTAGTCTGGTTTGTGCACCATGAAGAAACACTAATTTCAGTACTGGTTGACCAATAACATGACTTGTACAACAGGACAGACTGTTTGGTCAGCCAGCTTGCATAAATTAGGCCTGGAAACAGCTGTTCATGCTTCAAACAATATCTGGATTAGCCAGTTGTTCAACTCACCAAAATCGATAGATAACTTATGTGAGAGACATGTCATGAATAGGGAATCAAAAGATGCCACATGTCTATTCTTTGTGACCCATAAACCAAAACTTTGCCTGCAAAGACATGTTCTGACCATGACCCTAATAAAAACAGATGTAACTCATATTTCTTCTTAAAGACGAACTATTTTTCATCAGAGATATCTATAATTTACAGGCAAATTGATGAAGATATTAAAGTATACCTAATACACTGGCACAATAGGTGAATTCCATTTCTGTTATGATAACACAACAACTTTTCCCACCATCAGTAAATGAATTGCCTTTACCCTCATTCCTAATGATAAAAGTTGCCTCACTTTTCAAGTTTGACATATTGACATCTTTTTCGGTTAGACTAACACTGTAAGTGGAGTATGGTGAGTATAAGCAAGAGAAGAAAATTTTTGCACACCAATTCACATGATGTTCCTTTATCTAAACAAGTGGTTCCCAGCTTTTTCGTGCAGTTTCCCTAAATTGACCACCAACAGGACCTCCCAACCCTCAGGTTTATGATATGATTTCTTCTAATAGCCCTTTATGACATTACTGACGACACAAACCCCTAACCCCAATTTGGGTCTCAACCTGAGGTTATAAACAACTATCCAAACAATTCCTTACTCAAGAAGCTAATGTTTTTGATTGTACTGACTGAGTCGACACTGCAGATATGCTCAAGTGACCACTTAAGTCAGAGAGAAACCGTTTGATTAGGAAACATCTGGCTGATGACCATGGAAAACAGGTGACTGTTAAACACAATATTTATATATGAAATTTGCCAGGGGAAATTAGAATGACCATTGTAACCATATGAATGATATGTAAAGGTGACCATTGGGACATTTTTTACTGTACTGAATGGCTTCGATTAGTTTTGTTGGGCAATGAGAGTAAGGTGTCCTGCCAAAGTACACAACACAGAAAAATTCATTTACAATACTGCATACAATTCAATATTTCAAACCTAATCAGATCCATAATTTACTTCACCTACTTACAGTGTGTGTGTGTGTGTGTGTGTGTGTGATTTGGATTTTTAACGTAGCTTTAACAATTTTTCAGTCATATAACTACGATGTCTGCAGTATGGCAGTTGATAGTGATGTCTAGCACTGGGGCTTCATGCTGCAGACATGTAGCATGATGTCCCACCCAGTCACATTATCCTGACACCAGGCCGACCAGTCCTAACACTAACCTCTTAATGCTGAGTTCCAAGCGAGGCAGCCTACTTACAGTGTTACTTGTTTTATTTCTATTTAATATTTGTCTTCATCTTCAAATTAAACATTAGGCAGCTACGGTGGCTCAGAGGTTAGCATGCCAGATTCATGATTGAAAGGTGTGAGTTGATTAGTAACATCAGATCAGCCTGGATCAGCTACTGTGGTAAGTCATTGGGCAAGGGACTTTACTCCAATTCGCTGATACAACACCAAATCAAATTACAGATTATTTAATTTAAGGCCTAAGGTGTGTATTTTGCTAAATTTATGAATCCTGTGTTGTAACATTTGTTAAAAAATATGTTTTACATTTTTCCACGAGGGGGAGAACTCCATACAATCCCAAACCAGTGATTGTGAATAGTTCTTTTTATAGGTTACTTCCTTTGCTTTAATAGGCTAACTAGTAACTACAGTATTTTATTATTATTACTAAACAAGATGGACATATTTGTTGGCAGATCAGCAGCAAATATATGAATTTGAAAACCCTTGTTGCTTTCTGTGAAATTTGGTCAAATTCTGTTGCTGTGAAGTCATTTGTTTTTCTTTATAACAGCAACAGTGGCCTTATTTCACTGCAGATTGACATCAATCATGTAAGTTGGATAGACCTTCATGCCATGATGTCAAATTTTGTCAAATTCTATTCAAAATATTTTAAGGTTGTTTTGAGGTTCTTATATTTCAAGTATTCGTTGCTATATCTGAGGATAAATAAGCATCAGTTTTAAAAATTTGAAACATTTTCATGGCAGAATGTTTTCTTTCAGAATCAGTCAAATTATGTTCAGCAGTTTTGGAGCTATTACGGATTCTCAATTTTATATTGTTTAAGCAACTTTTCTATTTTTTTTAATGATGGCGATTTTTGAATGTGAGCTGGCATCATTTATACAAACCTGAAACGCCTTCCTGCCAGTATGCTAAGTCAAATTTGATCAAATTCTGTTTAGCCATATTTTAGAAGTTGTTCAAGGGGTTTTTGCTATTTATTATCACCTCTGATAATAGACTGGCATCATCTGCATAAATTTAAAGCACTCCATGGCAGAATGTTCTCTGATGTAATATGGTAAAATTGGTTCATTGGGTTTTCTTGAGATGACTTAATGAATTTAAAGTAGCAATTGTTGATGGATACACTAATGATGATGCCAAACAGAAACATGGCCATGCCAGAAACTCACCTGTCCATACAGAAGAGATAAAATGTAAAAACAATTAAATATCTACAACACTGTGGAATTTACAAGCAAATTCCATGAATTGATGTTCTGTGCTTTTCATTACAATGTAAGGAAGGTATAGTTCTGTAGAGGAAATGGCTAGGTGACAATGTGTAACCTAAGACACTAGCTGATGATACAGATCAATGACAATCGAAACCAGGTGAAATATCATCAATGCAAAAATTCATGCAAAATGTGGGCTTAACTCCATTAAATGACAATGCTGGAATCTGGCAATTAAATTCTGCTGAAGTTATTTCAATATAGAGTTGCATATATTTTTTTACGATCCAATAATAATGGAATTTATGGTGTGCTAACAAAGTGGATGGGTCCTTCTATCTGGGGCTTAACAATGATGCAGATCAAACAGCAAAAAAATAAAACATGGCCAAAGTGTCCTCAACAAAGATACATACCAAATTTGGCCTTGTTAAATGACACAGAATGCTGAAAACTGAACTCATCCAAGTTCTCTTCAATATAAAGACTGCAAAGCAAATTTGATTGAAATGCAATTAAAGTTAATAGAGTTACTGTACATAAATGAAAGTGACAATCAGGGGTTGTATCTCAGTAAGTAATGGTCCAGAACACTAATAATCAACCTTTGCCAATGTCTTGTCAAGGTGTGTTCTGAAATCTCGTTAACATCCAATCATAACGAAAGGTTCCACTCTTGTTTTGAAAGTGGGAAAGACACATGGCAAAGTCTATCTACAAGTGTAACAAAGAATTCTTTGAGTGAAAACATCTTGGTGATATGATCCTCCAGGACTAGCTATAACAAAATATTAAAAATGGATGATGTAGTGATCATATTGGCTGTCCAAGCATAGTCCTTTTCTTTTAGGACCAACTAAATATAACGGGAAGTCTTCTGGTAAGAAACCTATGTGATATGACTTTCCATTCAGGAGGAGCAGTGTTAACAAGATTTTCAAGATGTCTGCTGTAGTGGCCATATTGGACATCAGATCAGAATCATTTAAGGCCAAGTCATGAATGCTAGGGGTGAAATGATTCACTGTCATATCGATGCATCAATGCTTTTGCCATCCTGATACATATATCAATACAAGAGGTAGAGAACTGATACAAAACAAGACTTACCCTATACAAGTTACTTTAATATTCAGCAGTAATGAATAATTATTAGTCATTTAACTTTGTATTCTTTAAATTCAGAACTTATCTGAGGCAGATGTTGCAGGCACAGGTACTCATTTTTGTCTGTGAAAAAGAAAAATATATTGACAACACCTACTTGCTTTCTATAAAAAATATTCATGCAGGTCATGTATACATTCAGTCCCAACTATTTCAGTAATGGGTGTCACTTTTTAGAATTGATTACACATACCTTTAAAATGGCAATTATTCCCTTTATTTGGATCCTCATCATTTTGAAGGTCATTATTTACATGCTCTGAGAAACACATACAGCAAAACTCAATGTAAAATTAAGTTGAATTTTTTTAAAGAGGTTAACCTAAAGGTGTGATCCAGTACAAACTGGATTAAATGTCTCATGCTGTGATGTTATAATTAAAGCTACACATGTTAAAAAATCTGTACAACCCTATATAGGGACAATTAAACCCAAGGTGGTCTTTTCTTGACCCAGTTTAGTACTTGGTCATCATTGCAAAATTCAACAGTGGTCATTAATTTTTGTATGAAAGTTTCTTGATGACAGTTCAGAGGTGCAGATCATTAAATAATCACAAATGAATAGACTTTAGTTATATATATTAGTTTTAAATTTTAGAACAACAACTAATATTTCATTTAAGATCAGTAAATACACCGAAATGACCTGTTGATTCCATGCTAATTATCTTATCCCAACTGCATGTTCAACATAAAGAAGACATTCCAAATGAGTTCCCCATGTATAATGAAGTACTTGATTCGTCATTTAATAACCACTTTTTATGCGATGTTACCCTCTTGATTCAAATCTTGCCAACTTGAGTCTAATTTGATAGCTAAGTTTTTTTGGTGTGTCATGCAGTGAATTATATTACACTGAATTCTGTATGGTGGTTATTGTCTGTTCCAGTCCAGGTTAAACAATAATTATCAAGCAGAATGTAATTCAGCTTATTCCATGTGTGATGCCTTGGAAGTATTAGCATCAGAGAAACTTTGGGCAAAAGTGGTTTTTAAATGACCTGTAAAGCACTTAAATCATACATGGGGAGGAAATTTGGAATTTCTCTTTTTATTTTGTAATGTTTAATCAGTGACTGAACTTGATAATAGGATAAAAACAATTTACCACAGAATAAGTGGGAGGTGGGGGGGGCAGATTTAAAACTGTAAGAGTTTGTCACCTTGCATAAATTTAAAAGTGGAGTGGGTATTGTCAATAGATTTCCTCCTTCACTATCAAGAACAAGTGCCCATGGCCATGGCAGTTGTTTTGCACCTGCAGAAAGTACAATGTGATAGATTTTGTTGGTATTGATCCCCACTTCCACACCCAGACTTGTTCCAGATGAGATTTTCCTTGCACAAGGAATCTGCACCCTTTCTTGAAGATATCACTGATGTTTTGCAAGTTTAAGTGACGACAAGAAATTGGTAATAAGATGTTTTTAAAGCATTCACTCAGTGCAAAACAAAGGACATGGTGGCCAAGAACAGTCATACATTTGATCAAATGGGGCAACTTAAACTGACCTAAAAAGTTTAATTAAAATCACTGAAAATTAGTAGTCAGTTTGAAAATACTTTTGTTATTTATATGTCATGGATGAGAATATCATATCAACAGATGTCAAGTCTGTATCTGTCTGTAACATACATGCTGGAAATAAACCAATATGTCAACACACATAAAAGGACACCACCTACAACTGACAGACCTTCTAAAGATGGAAAGACCATCAAGTTGATATGTGTATTGATAATGTATCTTATAGTAGACTGTGCATCATGAATTGTATTGATATGTGACACATGTGTATCATTTCACCCCTTATGAATGCCCCATGTTGATATGACCATCCGTTTAGGAGTAGTGATAACAAGATTTTCAAGATGTTCACTGTGGCAACCAATGAATCCAAGCAGCAACATTTTCATTTATGACCAAGTTGACTTTGTGATGAATGTGTGTGTCAAGTTTCATGGTGATCCCCAAAGTAGTTTAGGTTAGGTAGCATTAAGAATCTCAAACTAAAGGACCAATCAACAAATGGACAACAGGATATCCCATATGCATGTCTGGTCTGGTCTATGACCTCTTGAACTAGAGACACAAAATGAGACATTGCTCATTATTCAGAAAAAATAATTTACAATTACATAGTATTGCAATAAGTATTGTTCAGTACAGCACCATAAATAATAATTATGTCTTTCTATGGTATATGCATCTTTAAGATTATAACATATACCTGAAGGCCTGGGAATTATGTAGTCTACTATGGTACTTTGAAGAGTTCCTTCCCCTACATAGTGATGGGCATGAATCCTAATCCAACTGCATGCAGTGTACAGCTAACTGAATGTAAGAGTGAAATGGGAATAAATCACTGGGTCCCCATATTCCACCACTGTGACTTTATATTATACAAAACTTGTACAATTATGTCCAATTACTATTAAAATGTGCACTTGAATTGTATTTGCAGTAATTTTGTTCAAGTTTTTGTTACTCTTTTCATGAACTGTAAAAGTTTAGTTTCAAATTTTAGTGGAATTCATTTAATTGGCAAAAAAGGTGCACAAACTGCAATGAAAATGAGAAAACTTGAGTGCATAAATTCCAACAGTTTGAAAAGGGGCTTTCCATGTCCATTATATGCATTCAAAGGAGCTTCCCATATCCATTATATGCATTCAAAAGGGCTTCTCAGATCCATTATATACATTCAAAGGGGCTTCCCATATGCATTATGTTCATTAAAAGTGGTTTCCCAGATCCATTATATGCATTCAAAGGGGCTTTTCATATCCAATATATTCATTTAAAGGGCTTGCCAGATCCATTATATGTATTCATCCAAGTCAAGCCACAATACATTGACATTAAGGAGCATCACTATGTATATACAAAGCTACAAAGCTATTAACCTTAAACATATGAACTGGAGCTACTTTGTCAATGGTAGGTAGCTGGAAATAGTTTTGTAAATTGACCCTGGTCAAATTTCTTAACTTAAGGCTAAGATATGACTTTTCAGCTTTTATTGTTTAACAATTAAAAATCCAGAAATATTTGTGAATTAGGCATGCCAGGATTGCATTGTTCTTAAAATTTGAATTGAGGCAAGTATACCTCCCATCACGGTTGGAGCATGCTATGTGCGAGCAGTATACATGTACAGGGAACACTTTTCAGAGAGGTGCAAAATCAGAGAAGAAAAGGGGCACAAAAATCAGACATATGAGCTGAAATGAAATGAAACCTTTGTTTTCTTCATTTGAAAATATTTTTATTGGTCATAACTTACATCACATTTTTACAAGCTTTTTCCAAAGTTTGAACATAGATGAGAAGGTGGGGGGCACCAAATGTCTGTTTCGCACAGGGTGCCATATTGCCTTGCCCTAGCTCTGCCTCCCATAGTTACTTCACAGTGAAATACCAATAGTTGGCTAGGAAGCAGAGCTAACCGCCCATAGCAGTTGATGTGTATTTGAGGCAAGGAGAATATCTAAAAAATGGCCTGGATGGCAACTAATTTGTACTGCATTATGTTGTTCAGTATATGTTTTCTAAAGTTATCACAGTGGGAAATGGCTTGCATTTGAATTGTAAGCATCACTCTGTCAGAAATGACCTTCAGACATGAAAAATGTATGTATGAATTTTGGGACTGGGATACATAAACTACTGACATGAATTTCCATGGTCAGGTCAGATCAATTAAATGATATTCTTATGTTTATTTTATTGTACCTATCCAACAATATGGGCTTTTTGACCTTACTGGTGTATTTTATTTTATTTGTTTTATGAATTTTTATGTTAGGTTCATGTGGTATCAAATGTGTGCACATAAACAATTTCTTATAACACAAGGAGTCTTGGTGGCTCAGTTGGTGAATAACACAGGGAGTCTTGCTGGTTCAGTTGGTGAATAACACAAGGAGTCTTTGTGGTTCAATTGGTGAATAGTACAAGGAGTCTTGGTGGTTTAATTGGTGAATAGCATAAGGAGTCATGGTGGCTCAATTGGTGAAGATGGCAGACTCAAGATTGAAAGGTTGCTGGTTCGAATTTTACCAAAAACCAGATCAGCTACCATGGTGTGAACTTGGGGAGAGCACTTTGCACTAAACAAAACCCTACTTTTGTTGCTGTGCCATTAAAGGACAAACCCAAGTAAACCTAACTGTCCAGCACAACAATGTGTGTAGTTCAAAAGAAAATGACAATTATAGTTATAACTTGAAATGAATGGAGTTATTCATGATAAAAATTATCTTATGATCAAACTTCCTGATTTTGATACAAGCTTTGTAACACTGATAAAGACTGGAGTTTTCACTTTCAGCAAAGTGGAATATGTGCAGATAATACCACTGGATGACCAGAATGTTGTGTGTGTGTGTGTGTGTGTGTGTGTGTGAGAGAGAGAGAGAGAGAGAGAGAGAGAGAGAGAGTGGGTGGCTGAGAGAGATCCAGTCATATCTCAATGATATAGTTTGTTAGTTGAAAGTATGACTGTAAATACTTTACATGCCTTTTTAGCAACCATATTTATATTAATTATGCTCTTTGTAATTTTCACTTGTATGCCAGAAAAATAATTTCCACAGATGTATAGGGGTAATTAAATACAATATCACATGTCATCCAACTCTTTGGCTCTTACAATTCTAGATGTTACCCAATAATTGTCAGATTCTGATTTGAGTGAGAAAATGATATTGTATTTGCCAGTAATTCCTGAAAAGGTAGCAATTTAATCCTCAATGTAGTGTGAGAAATAGCATTAAATCTTAGTTATCACACCCCCCACATTGATTTCTAGCTGTGAAAACTTAAACTGAGCCAATAATATATTACATCCCACTTCCCACTCCAACAAATGACTCCAAGGGAGGGATCCATATTTCACATACCACCCATTTAATATTTAAACACAACTGGCTCATATTAGGACAGACAATTGTCTGATTCTAATCTTTCTAGATATGAATACTTGTAACATATTTGCTTCACAGCAATTCAACTCCAGGTTTGATCCCCACTGTCAGCATAATATGACAATGTGGCCACCCATCAAAAGTTTATTTTCTTCTTGTTCTCCAATTTCTACTTCAAGGGCCACAAAAGGCAAACACCTGCACCAGTGTATAATGTCCACAAACACTTGACAAAAAGTGCATAAAACTATAAAAAAAATCCACAAAAATAGTTTAAAGTTTGCAAGTCAAAATTTCAATTTATGACATCGAAGAACAAGTTATTTTTCTTTTCCTTTTCTCATGACTTTCTTGTCACGTTATGGCGCAATACATGTAATTTACATCCTACATCATAATAATAATAATAATAATAATAATGATAATAATAATAATAATAATAATAAATATCCTACATCATCTTATTTGATTCTCTTTGTCATTAGTTTTCAGATGCTCTTAATATTTTTCTTGGAATAACTTTTTAATCAGCACTGGCCTTAGCAAATGCGGTACCCGAATTTTGATCATTTTGGCAGGGCCCCCTTGGTTTTATGTACGGGGTCCCCTGTGAGCATAGCATTTGGAAATAAACTTTTAAAACAAGTCTTATATTATACTGAACTTAAAATTTTCCTCCATCACTTTAAAATTACTTTCTCTCCATAGATATATTTTTTAAAAATTACTAATCCTTAGGGGCCCTGTATGCATCCCAAGTTTTTGAACAAACATAATTGCATTAAGAAATGGAAAGGTAATTTAGTACCCGATATTTTAAAAATTAAAACAATCATTACTCGCATTGTAAGAAATCACTAAACATGTAAACAGCATACAGTAACCAAAACGATTCTGTTTAATTATCTGTAAACAAATTTAAAACTCAACCTTTTTCCTGATCCAAATGTTAGGCATATATTTGACAGGTATTTATATGTAAGCCATTGAAATCGTGAATGATCTATCTAGCCAGACTTGTGACTGTTTCATTCAGCATCTTCAACCTAATATTACTCAGTTTTCAATACTTATCATTGTTCAATATATCTGACAATTTCAGCAAAATACCCTTAAGATCACGAAGTACATGATAGGAAAAAAAAAGTCAATAATACAACCTACAACAGGATGCTTTACTTTGTGGGATCTACAATAACTAGAAAACTGTGCAGTAGCTTGCAAACTTGACACAACTTAAAATAAATTACTCAGTAAAGGTTCTCTTAAAATGTTTTTTTTTTTTAAATGTAAATAATGCAGCTTATAGACTTTTGTCAGCATCAGTAATGGAAATATCATCAATAAATCAACACGATGTGTAATGTTTTTGTTCAATGTCTTGTACAACTAATTCTTATCAACTTCGGCTTTTTTCCTAATGACACCACATTCGGTGTGAAAATCATTCCCTACTGTATGTACCCGCTGATAAGTTGAGTCCAAATGCAAATTGCACAGACCCAGATCTGCCAACGCATAATGCGTTGGCAGATCTGGGTCTGTGCAGTTTGTTAGGAGTAGTCAGTAGAACAAACAACATAGACCCTGATCTGCATGAGCATTATATTTATTGTTTATTGTTTGCAACCCAACTCGACTTATAAGTGAGTAGAGATGGTGCTTTAATAATGCAGAGAAAATTACTCCTAAAATTACTCCTCATAAGCAGAGATATGGACATACATCATTTAGTTAGAATGTTTAGCTGTATTCCTGACAGCCATGTACACATTTACCAAATTCTGTCAATGTTTACAGACAGTAAACTAAGTATGCCATTTCCTACAACCTTACTAAGTTTCCTATAAAATGACTGTTAATAGCTGCAGTTTTAAGATTATCTATAACAGTTTTACAAGATTATCTTATGGAAAAATGTATAAAATCAAAATTTATTATGTTTCTATTATATACAGTTAATAATATCACATTTACATAGAACAACTGACATGATTAAAATGAACATGTTTCCCTCAGAGAAAATACTTTTATCTAATAGATATTGTGAATCACTCAAAGAAAAATCTTGGTTTAGTCAATTACAATAAATGTGCAATATTTACCTTCTGATTTTTGGAACCTTTTTTTATTCCATTCTAATTAATAAAGTTTAAATTACCACCTTTTCTTGCCTACAGGTCAAAAAGTCCCACTGCAAACCATACAGACCGAGATGTGCTATCACATACTGTATCTGCAGATCTGGGTTGTATTTTCTTAGAGTAATCAGTAGAACAAATAACACAGATCTTGTTCTGCTGGCACATTGTGTGATGACAGATCGGGGTCCATGTTTGCAGCTGGACTTGACAAATAGGTGAGGATATATGCTACTTCCCCATTTGGGTTGAAGATGTCAGTCTTTTACAGTTGTCACTGAAAGCCATTTTTTTTCAACATGAACCAAACCACTCAGATACTAGTATGTGGTATGAAGTGTAATAATAACATGCAATAATTCTAACTCCACATGAACCAAACCACTCAGATACTAGTATGAGGTATGAAGTGTAATAATAACATGCAATAATTCTAACTCCACATGCCACTTTATGTTGAAGCACAAGCACTGACTTGAGAACAGTTCACTCTTAATGAAAAAGAGCCATACATCATGGTGAGGCATAATTGTAACTATAACCTACGATATCTAAATAAAGGTTTTAGGAAGCAAAATATCTCTCAGATTTCTATTTTACATGAAGGCTTCTACTATCTTAAAAACTATGTTTACTATAGATCAGGCTCATCTAGGCTAATCATATAAAAATCAGGTGACCATGTGCAGAAGTTCTGACAATTCAGCAATCTTGGCGATGACAAACTGCTGTTTCAATGTAATCACTTTTTTTTAATTTAGAACAACAATATCGTTTATATCCAAGATGTCAAAACAAACTGATAAACATACTATTAAAATGTTAACATTGTCACATTTAAATGTTAATTGGTTGACTCCAGAAGCAAAAATATTGCCCTAAGATTTTAATTCTGTCACATCTACATTAAAAACACAATAGTTAATAACTCCAGAAACAACAATAAATGATTTTGCCATACTTCCACAACAACTTTATGTATTTTGACAGTTTTGTTGGAACTTATTTTCTTTACCCCCAAGTTTTCAGCATGTAAAGACACTGCAAGCTATTTATCATCAACACATGTGACATCATAGTCAATCAGATAGTAGAATAACTTTTTTCAAAGTTTAACATCACTGTATTCATGGCATACAATAGTGAAGAAAGAAAATCAATAAAAGATATAGAAATTTAGCAATTAAAGTTTACAAATGTGACAATTTCACTGTTAATCTCAAATTTAATGAAAAATCCACAACTTGAGTGGTAATCTGCCAACAATCTTTAGTACCTGTTTGAATTTGTATACAATCTACATAAAAAAATAAAGCAAACCTTTAAGCTTTAAGATGACCTTTGTCACAAATTGAAAGTTTTTCAAATTGCTTGCCATGTCAGACGTATTGTGCTGAACAATTATTTAGGAGTACACATTGATGCAATATTAACATTTTGAAAACAGAAAATCTTTACAAGCAAATTATTTAGTTTGACTTAATGGCTGATGGTCTGTAATACACGTAGCAGATAAAAAAGTCAATATGTAGAAAATATTTGTTATTTTCTTAAAATTCTGTAAAATTAATAGGTCAAGGCCTCCATTTAGCAAAACAAGGACGACAATTCTCACAACAGCTTCCTTCTGTGATATGGAATCTACTTTTGTGAGTTTTACTTTCAAATACATGCACCTCTAATTATTTTAAAACCTTTAAATTCAACTGTATTGTACAGCAAATAATAGATTAACAGCTGAATGCAATGATAATTTACCAAGTAATCTTTGGCCAGGTGAGCTAAACTAACAAGGCCAGCCAGTCACCTCATTAATATGTACAAGGGTAGCCAATCAGGTGCAAATTTCTGTCGATCTATGAAGAACACATTAAGTTGGACAGGTGAATGATTAATTAGATTTATGGGGACTGATGCGTGTTTAAATCGCCATAATGTACTGATTGGCAAATGTCACTGTCATGGAAGCAGTGGTTCTTAATTAAGCCTTCATTTATTTAACTGAAAAGGATAGGGGTTAACTTCCGATCTGTATGGAGAACTGTCATTTTGAAATTTTCCAGGAATCAGTATTTGGTAATCTGAGGTTGTCAGGCGGACTACATTTTTCGCCTTAACTATAATTCGGATTGGTTTCGCTGAATAAGGGGGGGTGATTCCACATGAAAAACTCAGTTTTAAATGTGCCTATTGCAACACTTTTAATCAGTCGACACCATTTTCTGCAGGAGAAAACAAAAGTAGAGGGCTCTGGAAAAATCTATGAACTCAATTCTAGTGGTAAAAGCTTGAAGACACAAGGTATTTTGCGTCAGCCTCACGTAACTTCTTGATATCCATATGATGGTTTGTTTGATTTATTTGCTTATATTTGCATGATTTATTTGGTTAGATTGGTAGATCAATTTTCTTGATATGAAAACAACTGTGCGAGTTCGTCTATAGGAATCCGTACACTGATATTCTTTATATAAGTCTGATGAATCGTTTGAACGTATAGTCTCGTTTGTTATAGGTAAACATGTATTTAGAATTTCATGCCATACTTTAGTGATATGAGTTTCAAGAATCCGTGTAAATTCTCTGATTTAGATAATGTCACATATGATAAAGACTTGAGTGCATATTGACTGAAATTAACGTTGTTAAACCATGTGAAATTAATGTTGTTGATCCATGTAGTGAGGTTTCATATAAGCTAGAGACTTGAATCTGTGTATTCACTCTAAATGCCGTAGTTGAGTCATGTCAGGAATTTCATTCATTCATTTGTGTAATTAAGTCGGGACCGGAGCTGACGTCTCGGGGTGTTGTTACTGTAAGCAGTGTTGAAATAGCCATTAGGGAGTACATTAATCTTAGGAAACTAGGTTTGTTTATGGTCTGCCTTGTTTAGTTAGACCAGATGGCCATTGGTATCTGTTTGAATTCCGATAGAACTTATCTGACATTAACAAGAGGAGAAAGTAATGATCTCTTCCCAGTAAGGTACCTAACAGAATACTCAGGTTGCCACTTTGTTTACTTTTGCAAGGTGAGGTAGTTCCACGTGACATACCACTGACGTATCCACATGACATCTCCAAGGGAAGTATCCATGTGACGTATCATGTACTTACAAAACCAAAGTGACCACATAAAGTTGGAGGCCGAAAGAGGAGGGACACCTGAAAATTTGGGAAAAGGGAAAGGTGGAAAGGACCCAGACTTACAGGCACAAGGAAGTCAAAAGAACAGTCGCAGCGAATTTGGACTGAACCAGAACCATCAGGTTATGAATCTGTACAAGGCAGTGTTTTTGATCTTTTCACTTGATCGATGATGAATTAATTCTATCGCTTAACAGATTGGCTATTTGTATAAGCATATTTGTATTTGAAATTCGTTGAATAACTTAAATCAAAAAGTGTATCTTTCTAATGTAATGCATTATCACAATTGTTTATGAATTTTATTGTTTATGAATTGTTATTAAATTTTATGGTTTGTGCATGTATGGGGGCTCGTGTCATTCTGTTCTATATATCTGCTCAGATCTTTATCTATTCCATATGTAAGTTTCACACTTTACATTGATATTTACTCGTTCCGGGCAAATTACACCGTCGGCGATCACCCTCTAGATAACGATAACGAAAACCATACAACCCACCCCAACAAAGCTGGGGGAGTTTGCAACAGTCCTTATCACCTCATTAATATGTACAAAGGCAACCAATCAGATCCTTATCACCTCATTAACATGCACAGAGTTTGCAGGTTATCAAATTTGTCCATGATCTTGCTGATATAAGGCTACAGTGCAAGTTTCATCAAAATCTGTCCATAAATAAAGTTAATATTGCATCAAGGTCAGCCAGAAAGAGCAGAGATCACCTTACTAGCATGCAAATTTAATTGGTTATCATTTTCATCTCATATATTTTTAATATAAAATTACAAAGGAGGTATGCCAGAATACCTAATTAACATGTGCAAAGATCATGTTGATATTAAGATACACTTCAAATTTCGTAACGATTTGTTCATATATACAGCTTATACTTCAAGTTTCATCAATAACTGCAATCAAATTCCAGTTTTAAAAAAAATAAAGCCCCCCCCCATAAAAAATAAAAGCAAGACTGGGAAGTCATTAGTCATTCATGGTTCATAAGGACAGTTCATTAAGAAATACATGTCCTTTTTAAGGACTTTTCAAGAATAAAATTTTGATTTTCAAGCACTATACCTTGTCACACCCAAACCAAGGAAGAATGTTGATTATGGTTCGTCATGTCTACATAATTTCAGATTTTAATCTTAGGCAAGAACTCTGAAGGACACTATCTGCAATAACTTTGGAGTCTGGGGTGGTATGGGATTTGGCGTGGTATGAGGTTTGGGGTGGTATGGGGTTTAGGGTGGTATGAGTGGTGTTATCTCATCTACATCTGTTTTGAGTCTTATTTGCCTGCATTTATGACACCTATAAAGTTTTCCATGTTTAAGCAAAATATATTCTAAATTCAATCTATTGTCAATATTTAAATTTTTTGCATTTTTCACTATTGCCATGGGGCTTCAGAGAACTTTCATCCATTGATTCAATGTCAATTTCCTTTAAACAAACACAACATGCTGCTTTTTGTTTATCACTTGGCCTGCTTATATTACACCCATGTATAGTGTTTATGCAGCTCTGTACACTGAGCATAGGCTCATGGAATTCCCACAATCTGTTTCCCTATTTCCTCGAACTTTTGACCATGTGTGGCCTCCTGTGCATTCCTTTTTGTTAGGAAAAACAATTAGGTCTACACCTTTCCAATAGTGGATGTCCATCCATATCGCAGTGGGCACTAGCAATGGCCAAAGTCACAGAAAGTGATAAAAACTGTAATATGGTAATGAATGTCTGTTTTAAAACAATGTATCTAGCAATGAAAACATCAAAGATTTGTGGATGTTGGCTGAGTTTCAAAATAAAGTCTTTGATGGCCATTAGTGTAGCCTATTTTTGAGGTTAAAGTCACCCTACAGCAAGAGAGATTTAATTTAATTTGAGGCTGAAATGATGACAAAAGTGACCACATTTATATATTTTGTCATTTATTAATTTGTTAGTTTGGAGAGAAAAGGAATTCATAAAAAAGGTATTTATTATAATAAATGCTAGTAGATAATGACACACCAAAGTTGAATGACAATACAATCTGGGATATAAAAAATTTATTGGTGCAGCTCATTTCAGGTCAACCAGATATTTAAACACTAATGTTTTCATGAGTTAAAAATTTGAATATCCTAGGAAAATATGACATTATAGTGCAGACCACAAAAGAATGGTGGAAAAATTGTCAAAGCAAAGATTATCTTTTTTAAAGCATTATTAGTGCATTATGAATAATTATTGTACCTTGTCACTCTAAAATGTTATGTGTCTCCCAAATGTGAAAGATGGGGGACTTAAGTGTCCCCTACCCATGGAATCCCATGTGCAGCACTGCTTATGGCGACTGCATCTGAAAATATGCTTTCGTTGTGGAGTAATGACCAACATTTATTTTATCAGCCTCAATGGCACTGTCAACACAGTATCCATTATTTGAACATCATGAAGTGGTTACATTTCGAAATGAGGCTAAGTGCTGAATACTTGAATGACCCAACAGGAAGTGATACTCCTTCAAGAACTACTGAGTGTTCTTAAGCAAGGTTTCAGTACAATTTGAGCTGACTGCAAATTCAAGCAGTTTTCAAGGTGACTACTGTAATGGTTTATACATATCCAAGGCCATTTACCAACCAGCCCAGCAGGGTCAGGCCATTTAGTCAAGTACCATGTGCACCTCACTGAGAGAGATTAACAAGTTTTGTACTAATATGCTTTAATCACATACTCCCAGGACAAGCACCCAACTGATGGAGAATCTCTATCGGGAACTGTACTATTTGGGGAAAAAAGTCAAGTGGTGGCACATACAACAGAGAGCATCACAAGGCCTGTATGCATCACCCTGGTGCAGCAGCATTTATTCGAGAAGCCAGTGACTTTTCAGTTCTGCCAATAATGCAGAAATGTATTCTGATGAAACCGTGAACACCATTACTTATGGACAGCAAGAGGAACACACCAACGATACAAACTATAAATCTAAAGCTCTATCAAAGAAGATCAGAAATACAGAGTACCATATACTCCCTTAGAAGTAAAGTTAAACTGCAAAGAACACAGACCCTGATCTGCTGTCCCATAATGTGCTCACAGATCAGGGTCTGTGTTGTTTTTTTACTAATTACACCTAATAACCTGCACAGACCTAGAGCTGCCAGCTGATTATATGATGGCAGATTAGGGTCTATGCAGTTACAGTTTAACTCGACTTTTGACCAAGTACATGCAGTATATCAAATGTGAGTATATATGGTATAGAAAAACCTGCCCTGTAGCCAATAGCTGAAATCTATCTGTAGCTGCAGCAGCAGAAACATTTAATGAAAAATCAATGCACAAAACTGTGTTAATGGTGCTTTTCACTTCATGTGCACCAATATAAAGTGCAGGGTGCACATAGCTGAAAATTAGTGTCAATGAAAATGAGACAAAAAACTGCTTCAGTGCATTTGGGGTCTGCATTGCAACTTCAAGTACTGAAACAAAATGGAAGATGGAGACCAAAATTGTATATTGCGTGTATTTATGGATGTGTTAGGGTTCTAAAAATGTAATTAGATTCAAATGCACCCCCCTCCAACTTTAAGAAGATAAACCCTTCCAAACAATGTAATCATGAAGTACTACTAAAAAATTAAAAATACTTGCATTAAAGTTATCTGGTCAAAATATTATTTAAATTCTGTCACAACAGGTTGAAAGATATTAAGCATATAAAAAAATAAACAAGAAGTAATAACTTATAAAACGGTTTAAAAGCACATGCTGAAATGAACCATTACTGGGGATAGACATGGATTTTTTGTAAATTAATCAGCTGGCATTGTCATTGCATCTTCATTTCTGAATGATATGCCAGGTTTTACAAATCCTCTTGCCAGGCTCCTGGGACAAGCTCAAATTCAGTTCAGGCAAGCTCACTTTGCAAGGTACTTGAGAGAGGGAAAAAAGAGACACAGAGAGAAAAGAGAAAGAGGTGTTTAGTTTGTAATGCTTTATATTCTGCAAGTTTTATACTCTACATATGTCGAGACTTTTATTTCACATATATACGTAGTGCATTCTTCAAATACATATCTGCCTGTAGTTCTTTCATCTGCTGATCCTTTTTAGTCATGATATACTGACAGTCTCTCATTTCATTGCAGTCAATGTCAAGGTTAGTACATGGACATGATAATTTGAATGTAATATTTAAAGCAAGTTTATATGTACAGCATTCTTCAAATAAATAACTGCCAGTTATTAAGTTTCTTTCATCGATTGATCCATTTTTTTGCATGATATACTGATAGTCTATCATTTCCTTGTAGCCAATGTCAAGGTCAGTATTGTTTTTCTCACATGGACATGATAATCTGAATGTAATATTTAAAGCAAGTTTTAACTAACAGTAATAAATATTTATATTTTTACTTACCAGCAATATTTTAAGCGTAATATGTTTATGTATAGATGATTCAAGTGACTTTCGAGTCCTATCCAAGCCATGGGCAGTTTGTGAGCTTTTGATACATGTCGCTGGTGTCTAACTAATAATGGCTAATAACATAACTGATGAGACTTGTTTGACAGCTGTGTTTGGAATAAATGGCACTCATCTATAATGATTATGCAGCTGAAAATCTAGCACCCACATATGCTGTTGTATTGTTTATGAGATTATTAAAAGAGACTGATATATACTTAAATATAATTAACGAATCAAAATGAGTGTTGCAAAATTATTCTCAAAAGCAGGATTGTCAAAGATTGTTTAGATGCTGATTACACAGTGATTTCAAGGTGAAAACTGGAAAATGTGGAAGAAGATGCAGACTTGTGAGTGGACACAACAATCAGAGAAAAATGGAAAGAGTGAATTCATGGACAATGGAATATTTCAGTGAGAGACTTGTTCTACATTATTTTCTTACTGGATTTGATGCTAAAACCTGCATAATCAATTGAACATTAAGTGGAAATGTAATAAAAATTGGTATTATGTATTACAACATGGTTCAAAATTTTCTGTTTAATTTGACAGTTTAAGGTCTTTACCTAAACATCACCCTCATTTAAAAACCTAGCCATTTCCAAAAACCATTATCTATCCATTTATCTATTTATATACATGTGTATTTGTTTTTGCTCTTCTACTATATCTACATTCTAGCCCTTTCCTTGTCTCTTCTTCTACATATCTATCTACATGTACAATTTACATGTATATTTTTTATAATTTTAATTACTGATGTATTGTTTCTAATGTGCAAACAGAAATAACAAAATGAAAGTTCCATATATGAAAAATAAAAATAATGTGATTTCTTTAAAACAAGCTATATTTTATCTTACAATATGTTGTTTTTGGTTTGCTTTAGTTATGATATTTTCCTGTCATATTTGTGGAGAAAACTCAAAAGCTCAAATGGACAAGTTCAATTTTCCTGTCAGCTCATCCTGGGTGTGCTGACTTTTATAAAATTTGTAAAACTCTGCATGGACAAAACTACCAATAGCATAGATGTTGTTGTTGTTCATTGTTTGAGTTCGAAGGTACCCATGACACTAACTGGTTTGGTTTCAGTGAGTG
This sequence comes from Megalonaias nervosa, assembly GCA_016617855.1. Taxonomy (NCBI): domain Eukaryota; kingdom Metazoa; phylum Mollusca; class Bivalvia; order Unionida; family Unionidae; genus Megalonaias; species Megalonaias nervosa. The sequence continues at coordinate 80,666 of JAECUM010001472.1, forward strand.
GCTGATCAGGCCAATTTGTGCTCAGAGCTGTCTGTGGCACACTTGACAGGAGATGTGGCTTTGGTTTGCCTGATCAATAGAGGATGTGTTGCACTTCTGAGATTTATACTGCTGATGTTTCTGCACTGTCTCTGCAATTCTCCTCAGTTCAAAGTCTATAGCTCTGGTATCGATGAGACTGCACCATGTGAAGTGATCCTCTGTGAGATCTCCCCAAGACTCAGGGTCATTGCTGAAGTACTTCCAGGATGACTGGAGTGAATCTTTGACATGTTTCTTCTGACCACTGGTACTTGCTCTTCTGACATCCTGATGATGTGACCTGACATGGCCATGGAAGGCATCTAAGCATGCAGATAACATCATACAGAAGAGGGCTAGTGCCAGAATACATCCTTGCTTGACTGCATTGGTGAGTGAGAATGGTTCAGATGATTCACCATCATCCATAGCATGAGTGAGCATGCCATCATGGAATTGCTGAATCATCACAATGAATTTCTCCTGGCAACCAAATTTTGCAATGACCTTCTAAGGCCTCTGCAAGATGACTTTATCAAAGGTTTTGTCAGTTTGTTGAAATATTGTGCACAGGTTGGAGTTCTAATCCAGGCATTTCTCCTAGAGTTGATGAGCTGCTAACACCATATCCAAGGTCCCTTATCCTTTCGTAAAGCCACAGTGACTCTCAGGCAGGAAACTGTACAAAAAATTTACTTGTTTTGCTACTAACCTGGATCTGCAGCTGGTTAAAATTCTTGTCACAAATGGGCAAATCCATGTGCATTATGGGCAAATCCATGTGCATTAGTGCCAGAATACAAACACAAAACATACTGGAAAATTATTAATATACACTCACTTTAATTACTCTACATTTTTAGCTTTTGCTGAATGATCATATGGTCAATTCCACAAACTTCTGCAATGAGCATGATGATGCACTCAGTCTAAATGCTGTATTACACCTCTCTCACGTTCTTCTTAAATTTGTAAAGTGCTACTGATTTCTCCTTTTTCTGATCTGTTTTGAAGTTTAATAAGATCCCTCTCTAACATTTTTCAGTCATATAATATCCATCAAATTGTTAAAGTCTGTTTTGCTTAACATTGGATGCCATTTTTTTCTTTTAAAGTATAGACTAGTCCAGTTACTAAACATATCAAAATATAATGAATTTGTCAGACAAATTTTCAAATTGAACAAACCATTCTGATTTCTTGAAAATGTGTCATATACAGCTGCTATAAATAGATAATAAGGAAAGTACATAAGTCTATGATGCACTTTTTTCTTTGCTATTTATACACAGCAGTATTCTTCAGAATACTTTCAAATTTAATGTTTGCTACATATGTCCCAGGTGCTTTGCCATTTGAAAGCAGGTCAGTTGCTTTAACAGTTACAGTCGGCATTGGAGGATCAGTAAGTGATTGCTGATTTCCAATAAGGAGAGTTGATCAGCTGCCTCCTCGCTCATAGATTACTATTGATTGAGGATGTTGTTGAAGTGTTCTGCCTATCTTTGAAGTATCTTTTATTTTTCAGTGAGCTGTGTGGTACTGTCAGCACTCAGCAATGGAGATGTTCCTGATGGCTGTGGCCCGTAGATTGTCTTCAAAGTGTCACACAAGTTTTTCATGTCAGTGCCCTTTTTATAGGGCTGAATCTCATCTGTCTTTTGCTCAGCCATGAGTCTTGCAAATCTACAAGTTTGCATTGAGCAGTCCTCTTGATGCTGTTGATGGCTGCTTTCTTGGATGATAAAGTGCTGTCTTCTAAAAAAAAACCTTCTGTACCTAATGTTTTACATTCATAAGTCACTGTATGGCAGCATCATTCTCATCAAACCAATCATGATGTTAATGCATCAGGTGGGACCAAATATTTAGGATGCAGTTTTACACAGTGTCAGAAGGATGCCCAGTATTCCTCAACATTCTCAGAGTTCATATCAAATGTATCTGGTTAGCTGCACAATTCTTCAACAAATGCCTGTTTCACATTCTCCTGTTTAAATTTGGTGACAGTAAGCTTTTGGGGGACTTTTTTGCATTGTGGTCATCTGCTGTGTTGAATCTGGATATTGCGCTTGGAGAATATAAGTCTATTCTGCATTTCTCATGACCTTTGTCACTCAGATATCCTACCTATATCTTCTCCTGATGATGACGTTGTAAATAAGATGACAGTGCTTGCAGCATGGGTGCATCCAAGATGTCTTGTTGTGGTTTGGCTGATGGTGATTAGGAGGTCAGCATATTTCCTCAGTAGTATGAGTCCATTGCTGTTGCATTTGCCAAAGCCATTTTTGACAACGACACCTGGCTATGTATGTTGATCTGTGGCACTGAAGTCACCAAGGATGATGAGCCTGTCCTGACTGCAACAAGAGACTCCATGTCTTTATAAAATTTGTCCATGATCTCATCTGGGTTGATTATGGTGCGCACATAAGTGCTGAAGATAGTTGAATGTCTTTTTCCAAACAGTGTGAGTCTCATTTGCATTAGTCTGTCACTCTCACCATCAGGGAGATTAGTGAGCTTGCTAATAGTTTTGATTTGATGGTAAACCCAACACCAGCTTCACATCACCCTTCCTTACTTCAGCCACTCCAGAAGGTGTAGTCAGCTCCTGCTTCTGTGACTTGTCCTTCTTTAGTTACATGAGTTTCACTCAGGGCTGCTATCCAGATATTGACTCTGGCCAGTTCTCTACCAATGAAATTGTTCTTTTCTCTGCTAATGTACTGTCCATTAGTGTGTATATATTCAGGCACCAAAGGGGAGTTGCATTAACTTTGTCATTTTGTTAGTGTTATGACTCTATGGTCTTAAGCCCCAATCCTGCTGTTTATCATAAATTTCACCATTCTTCCAATCTAATTAAAGTTTGGAAAGAAGGAAGTTATTCGCTAAACAAGCTTTCTGACATAAACAGTTCTTTGAAATAATCAGGATGTTAGGTTTAAATGATGTTTAAATATTCAGTTTTGAATTAAGCGGTGCCAACTCTTAATTCAGTCAGTTAAATAATTTGATATTCCATTCTTTTTCAGTAGTGCTCCAAAAGTAGTGATGTGATACATTTGACAAATTCTGTCAATGATTAATCTAATAACAACATCTGCATGTGGCACACAAATTGATTTGAGAGGAAATGAAGATAAGCAAGCCCGCTTTTGTTAAGCAGATCTGAGAAGAAAAAGCTTGCATTAGATAAAATAAGACGCAGGTGAATAATAGTGATCAGCTGAGGCGCTGCAATAGTAAGAAGGGTTTAACTTGAGTTAAAGACAATTTTACATAGCATTGTTTTGGATTCTTATGTTTACAACAGTGACATCATCAAATCTTGTGTTGCAGCTTCTGACTGAAATTGGATGACCCAAGCAGGTCGCTGATCAACATCGGATTAATTTGTACACATGTGACAGATCTGTCAACCCTTACGATTTTGCCATAAGTCTTACTAAAATTACCCTTAAAATATGGACTTATGCCATAAAAGCAAAAACTACGGAAAAATGATCATAGCCGAAAACTCAGGAAAATTTGTTCATCCGTGTTTGATTTGGATCTGGGTTTCATATTAGAAATAGTGAAATTAGTTAGGGAACCAGACTAACTTTACAGCAGCACCTCGGATGCTTTAAACTGCACCTATCTGTTCATGCGAAGCGTCTGCATGATCAAATTGTTGATTATAGAATTTGTTTAAAAATGGCGTCCAGCAAGCTATGCATGTTTAAGATGAAAGGGAAAATAAACCTCTTGAAAAGTGTTAACAATCAACACCGAAGAATAAAAAGGAATATTCAGATTCTTGTGAATAAAAGTTGGAAGGGACACAGTTATGTTTATTGGACATCACGTACAAATTTGAGCATGACTCATGGCAGGAGATATGATTGCCGTCGTCATGTGAAATGGAAAATTTCCAAGAATTACGCCAAGTTGGAAGGTAGCAACAAACCATTGAGCTGCATAGGGTTTTGAACTAAAGTCTGTGCAACTGTACTAGTGGTAAACAAAGTCTATGCATACTTTACAAACTTTTTGGTTGAATATAATGTTTATCTTCGCTGCATGTTTCAAATACTGAATTTTTAATTACGTTTTCCAGCTTTACAACAGCAGTTAAAAAAATTTTTTTTACACCTTACTGAAAACTGGTCAAACTTACGGAAAAAAATCAACTGCCTTACTGAGATGGACTCGTCAGGGTTGGCAGGTCTGATGTGAGAAATGGCCAGTTATCTTAGTTTGAGGAAGAAATTACATGGCTCATAATGTGATGAAACGTCAATATTATTTGGTTTTAATGAAACCAACAATGTTTAGGACAAATATCATTCAAGATTCAGTATTATTCTGATAATTTGGTACATACAACTTTCTGCATGTAACAGAGGCATAGGGGCTTTAAACAAAGTAATAAAAAGGCGCAAAAACTGACAAGTTTTGTAAAATTCAACAACTGATTTATTTCCCTAGAATATAAAGTGAAAATTTAAAAAAAGAACTTACAGTATTATGAATTAAATCCCAAATAGTCCTAAGAGTTCTATCACAAGTTCAAGAGTAGGGTATTCCAGATGAATTCCAGTGGTGTTCTGAATGAATTCCAATCTTGAATGTGCTGATGTACCAATAGCCGAGAATAGTGCTGATGCACTAACAGTCTTAATGTATCACAATAATATAATCCAAAATGTCCTTAAAAGATTTCACAATAACCTCAAAAAATCTCAAAACAGTGATTTAATCCTAAAATCAAAAAGCACATTGTAATTCGAATAAATAATTCGAATAAATAAATCCTTCATATCAAAATTGAACACAACTAACAGACCAATACCACTAGTCAGATGTTAAAGTAGGAATGAGTAATTCTAATATAAAGAACCCTAATATACAAACCTAAGTCACAATAAGAGGACCAGGATGAGGGTCTTCTCAATGGAAATTTCCATCAAACTGTATACAAAATTTGTTCCTGGAATCTTCTAGGGTCATATTAAAAGCTGTATTTAGAAGTTAAAACCAAGTAAACATATTTACCTACAAATGATAATATTCTTAATATATAAACTACAATCATATACAAAAATTAGCTATGTATAATGTTGCTTACGAAAAAAACATTACTCCGGTAGACCCAAACCACTACCCTTGATTATGGATAAAGGTCAATCACACAATAACAGTTAAATATACATAACATTAGGTTTTCGACTGGTGGGATCCCCATTTGCTGTGGTATGCTGACCAGGCTTAAGGTGAAGCAGACAGTGTTTGAGACAACTTTTTAGCACCTTCCCTCATGCAGTGGACTGTCAATTTCAACTGCTGCTTCATTCCAGTGAAAAGTGATGCTATGCCCTAAGCTGTCTGTGAGCTGGTCTGTAACTAAAGGTATGTTTGCCATTTGCCCACTGTCACAGTACTTGATGGTATCTGGTTGGGGGAGGGGAGTGATGTCATGACATTTGCATGAGTTGGATTTAAGTGAGGGATGTTGTGCAGAGTTGCCCTCATGCCTGTTTGAATCCAGTGGCTTGACAATATTGAGATGCCTGTACACAAATGCTATCCACACAGCTGTTACCATCTGCCTTTGCAGCTGACGGATGACCATCTCTGCTCGGCTGCCTGATCCACCAGATATGACTTTTCAGAGCTAGCCAAGGGTAGCTGTCCACTCCCAGTCAAGACTCACAGGTACAGGTATTACTGTCTAATGTTACTTATGATAGCAGGTGTAGTTTGACCTGGCATAGACAGATGGCAAGAGCTGTGTGGACAGCAGAGGGCATCAGCTCAGGTGCAGTAGGAACTGATGGATCATAAGAAGATAAAATATTTTTTAATAGCAAATTATTGGTTTTCTCTGATGTGCAATACTGCTTGTTATGTTATGCAAGCAGAAGTCAGAACAGTTTCTGATACCATCAGCCATTACACTGCTGCAAACTTAGCTGTGGTATAAAATCACGCTTTATATACAAAAAATATGGACTTACAATGAGACAAGTTCAATACTGGCACATGCATTGTTTGTAAAGAAACTCTGAGTACAAGAGTATTTTGCACTCCATCTCTCACAATTCACACCACATGTTCTTATTCAATCATTGAAAAATTAAACAATACTTACCAAGTTGAAGTTTTGATCACAATTTAATTGAACCCGTAGTACCCTTAGGGATCACACGGGATGATGCATCAGTCACATGCCTAGTCAGTCTTTAGAGAGGTCCCTAGATACATCATGGGAGTTAGCGAGGTTAGTTAGGCTTGTGATCCCCAAGAGTAGTACAGGTTCAATGAAATTATCATCAGACTTCAACTTGGTAAGTATTGTTTAATTTTCTAATTTCATTGAACCTTCCGTACCCTATGAGACCCCAAGAGATATTTAGAGTGTATCCTGTGACAGAAGCATAGTTGTGTAAATGGCAAAATTCACTTCACATCGTAAATCATGAGAATTTATTATGCAAATTCACCTGATGGAATTTATTATGCAAATTCAACTGAACTTGGTATACGCATATAATGAATTTACTAGCAATCTCTTGGAGCTGATTCAAACAGATTTTTTGCTGAATGCCAAGTCAGATGTGATAGCTAGTTTCTGATAATATTTCAGAAATGTAAAGCCTCTGTACCAACCAACCATTTCTGATGTTGTAGCCACAGGTACCTTCTCTGAAAAAGTAGCACTAGTGAATGCCATTCTTGTATGAAGTAAAGTAAAATATCAGTATTGATCCCAGGAGCTTGCAAGGTTGATTTTGAACCATCTTGAAATAATGTCCCTCTTCATGGCCCAAAAAGGAGCCAGAAAACTAACAAATAGTTTGGTTTCATTATTCCTAATACTGTCTGTCCTAATGTATAATCTCAAGATCTACAAGAGTAGTGACGGTACAATGTTGTCTGTCCGGTGCATAAGCTGCTATGCAAATTTCACCCAACAGATTTCCTTTACATGACTGCTTAAAAAGACCACCTATTATAATGGTAATGCTTTTCTCACTTACAATTAAATTTCTAAGATCTAAGAAATGATGGGAACTGCCTTTTTTGCCCAAAAAGCAATGCCAGAAGCATCAACAAATGTGTTTGAGAGAAATTTCCCATGAAATTTATGAACAACTGAAAATGACGAAGTATCTTAGCACAATATCAACATCCCATGTGACTACAATCTTGAGTAAATCAGGTCCCCTGTCAAACACTCATCTCCTAAAACATTAGAGCAATGGGTGTTCAGAATAATTGGAACCATCTGATAAAACTTGAACTGTGCTAATTGCAGATTTAGCTCTATTGATAGCACTATATCCTATGAGAAAGCATAGATAAGAATTCCAAAACAAAATGTACCAAGAAGCAAAATAGGTATGGTTTTCGTCACAAAAGCATGGATGCATCACTGGAGATATATCTGATTTTGTTACTGTGCTGACCATCTCCACATGAAGCATAAAATTTCAGAAACTGAATATGACAAGTTTCTGTTTTCTATATAGCCTTCCTGAAAACCAAAATACTTCCAAGTGGAGCTTGTTTACTGGATGAATTATGGTGGGATCCTGTGGAAGAAACAGGATCTCGGATGTTCTGGGCAGTACATATGACTGATATGAGATAAAAGACATGGGGATCCATTGCTGCATGAAAAAGATATGTGCTACCATCCCAGCCAAACTAAGCAGATCTGCTACATTTTGAGTGAGAGTGGTCTATTGTATTTCCTCTTGGTCGATTACTGGTATTTTGTTTTCAGTCAATGTTTTGAAATTTCATAATCTGATCATATATTTTCAAAATGACCTCAGTTTGCCCAATTTTATTACTAGGGTCCAGCTCAGGACTACTCAGTCTTTTTACGTGCATTGAACCAGTTATTTACATGACAATTACTCAATTTTGAGAGCTGCATTGGCTCAGTGGTAAGAGTGCCAGGCTCGTGACTAAAAGGGTGCAGGTTCGAGTCCTACCATCGGACTAGCCTGGGTCAGCTACCATGATTTGTCCTTGGGCATGACACTTTACCTTGGCACTAAATAATATACTTGTGTTGCTGTGCTGTAAAGCACCAAACCAAACCAATTACTCAGTCTGGGTCTATGTACAATGTGATGATCATCATTAATTGCAATTACACATATCCAAGGTTTAGAATAGCTTTACCTTATTGATAGCTGTGTTGACACTTTGCTGTTTATAAGTATAGGACTATATGTTGATTTGTGTATAGGACTGGGGTTTTCAGTATAGGGTCATGTGTCAAGTTGTGTGTAGGATGGGGTTTTCAGTATAGGGTCATGTGTCAAGTTGTGTATAGGATGGGGTTTTCAATATAGGGTCATGTGTCAAGTTGTGTATAGAATTGGGGTTTTCATTATTGGGTCATATGTCAAGCTGTGTATAGGATTGGGGTTTTCAGTATAGGGTCATGTGTCAAGTTGTGTATAGGATTGGGGTTTTAAGTGCAGGGTTATGTATGTGTTGGGTTATGTATAGGGTCACAGTTATCAGTATAGGGTTGTGAGTTCTGTATGGCCAGCATTTTCAATATAAGGGTAATATATGCTGAGTTGTGTATAAAATCAGGGTTTAAAGCATAGGGTTATGTGTTGTGTATAGGGTCAAGGTTTATAGTACAGGGTTAAGTGTTGAGTTGTAAATAGAATCAGGGTTTTCAGTTTAGGGTTGTGCGTTGAATTGTGTATAGGTTCAAGGTTTTCAGGATAGGATTATGTGTTGTTTTGTTATGGGGTCAGGTGTTTAGTATAGGGTTATGTGTTGAGTTGTGTTGTGTTGCTTAAGTTTAACTAATATGACTATGAAAGAATACACACTTTTGCAAGTAATTTTGCTGCAGCTTTCTTCTTTCATATTATGATACATATAAAACAACAACTTATGGTTTAATTATGTTCACATTTTTCTTGACTGCACTTTAAATAAAACATTTAGTTTTAGTCATTTTTATTGCAATCAAGGCAATTAATCAACACAAATGCAACTGTTTCAGAAAATTATGCAAGTGACATTTGACCTTCCTCAATTATACAAGGACTTTCAAGCACTTTTTTTTATCTAACATGCATATTTTCAAGCACTTTCAGGGCCTTGATTTGCCATCATAAAATTCAAAACCTAAACCTGTCTAAAGAACCCACTATTAAACAATCAACTGCTTTGAAATATTTTTGGGGATATTTCAAAGTCAAATTTTGGTAGAAATAAATATTTACCAGTCACCAACATTAACTTTCTAGAGATAGCTGCTTAAGACAACCTGCTGAAATTTATTTGTTAAACCCAAACCTCATACAAAACAGTAATAAAGGAATATCTGTTTTATGTAAATTACCACTTTGCAATATCCAGGAATTTGCTAATCCGTAAAATACACCCTCCCCTGCCAAAGCCATTGTAAATTAAACTTGGAATCAAAGCAACATTTAATTCATAACATACACAAGAAAATGTCTTCTACAGTTAGCTCTTTATGTTTGTTCTCTGAATATTTACCCACTTCAATGAACCTTTCATACCCAAAGGGACTCCATAATACTGTGTACTGTTTGCTGCATATTTACCCATTTCATTAAACTTTTAGTACCCTATGCGACCCCAAATAACTGTGAACTGTTCTTTGCATATTTACCAATTTCACTGAACCTTTCATACCCTAAGGGACCCCAAGAAAATGCATCCTGGTCTCTGCATATTTACCCATTTCATTAAAACTTTTTGTACCCTAAGGGACCCCAAGAAACTGTGTCCTGTTTTCTGTATATTTACCAATTTCACTGAACCTTTCATACCCTAAGGGACCCCAAGAAACTGTGTACTGGTCTCTGCATATTTACCCATTTCATTGAACTTTTGTACCCTAAAGGACCCCAAGAAACTGCAAATGGTTCTCTGCATATTTACCCATTTCATTAAAACTTTTTGTACCCTAAGGGACCCCAAGAAACTGCATACTGTTCTCTTGTGTATTTACCCATTTCACTGAACTTACTATACCCTAAGGAACCCCAAGAAACTGCGTACTGTTCTCTGCGTATTTACCCATTTCACTGAACTTTTCATACCTAAGAAACCCAAAGAAACTGCATACTCTTCTCTGCATATTTACCCATTTTAGAATGAAAGTAACATTTTGTAGTTAATCAATATGCCCATTGTGCCCAACTTGCAGTGTTAATTTTACAGAATTATGCTATCAAATTAATCCCCCCAATAGGGAGAGCCATGGTGACTCATTGGTAAGTATGCAGGTTAAAATCCTACCATTGGATTAACCCTGTTGGATTCCATAATATGTCATTTGGTAATGCACCTTACTCCAATATCCCTGGCATTAAAGTACCAATCTGTGCTGCTGTGCCACAAAACACATCAAATCAAACTAATCCTTCTTTCAGATCAACATCTGTGGATCCTTTTTTTTGTAAAATCCTAAACACCAAGAAGAGCAGAAAGGGATGTTTAAATGGAAAGCAATCCATTAAAATACTAATGATTAACTTGGAAATAACTTCCTTCCTAACTGACAGAATTGTGCAATTATGTGTGCTCTGTTATTTCTTGAGACTGGAAATGTCAAGTGATTTATTCACTCGAAGGATATGGAGATGGCTACATAAAGTGCTAGGCAATGATCTGTTACCTGTTTCCACTGGGAAAGGTACTACATTTTTGTTCACTGCACGACCTGTGTAAATTCAGATTGATTTCAAACTAGAAATATATCCAAATGCCATGGAAGCCGACGGAAATATGATGCAATTAAAGGGCAAAGGGCTAAGTCAAACAGGGGCTATAACTGCACACAATTTCGCTTGAAATTAGTAACAATGCATCTAGTTCTATGTCTTCTTAATGTAAGTGTCACATCAGATTTGACCTGCAAAAGCTATTGAGCAAAAATTGGATCAAGTTCCAAGTTAAGAAGGAGCCAAAACTCCATAAAAGTTTGCCAGAATATGGTGAAAATTAAATAGGATCCAGGTCTTCTTACAAAATTTGTATTTATCCATCAAGTTTAACAGTTACTGAACAGAAACAAAATTGAAGAGCAAAATTCTAAGTGTGACAGGGGCCATAACTCATAAAATTTTGATGAAAAAGGTAAACATTTAACTTGACTTAGTTCTACTTGGTGTGAAGGAGAGGAGTAAGTACTCGAAGGTCTATTTTTGGCTCAAAACTTCACAAATTTTCAAAAAAAGTAGTTGATGATAAAAAAGTTACATGGCAAAAGATTGAATAACAATTGAAGAACTTAAAATTGCAAATGATCTTTAAAAATTATTTACATATGATGTCATATGCATATGCTCATGACGTTCCAGTTGCCTATAACAACATTTTGTCACACTTTAAACTTTTTTTTAAAAAGAAAATTGACTTTGTCTGCATGCAATGACCAATTTGATATTTTTACAGGATCTAAAGGTATGCATTAAAAACCTGTTACTAGAATACTGTTTTGGTTGTTGCATGTTAACCATATAAAAAAATGAGAAAATGTTTGTCAGCGTTCATTGATACCTTGCATCTCTATATTGATATCAAGTATTAACTACATACAAACAGGAATTTCTGTGTGTATGTGTGTATATGTGTGTGTGTGTGAGACATTCTCATGAAATAACTAGTGTTATAAATGAAGAACTTGTTTCAGATTAGATTTTTCCCAACATGTTTAAGGATTACATGGAGACAACAGTTGTTACATTATTTACAACTATGCCACAAAAATGTAAAGGACAATGTCAGGCCCCAAAAATATTCTGTGTTTCCTATTGCACAGGTTTTAAAATTAGGGTAGGTAGGTAATCTTTTTTATACTCAGGTGGAAAAAAGTGCTAGGGTCGGCAACAAAAATGGATGGTTGGCTGACCGGAAACACATTTTCTGTGTGCCTAAGGACCAATTTTGACCCCCAAATTAGCAATATATTTAAGCAATTGTAACAGCATTTGTTATAGTCACACCACAATGACCATATGTTCACCATAACATATCTACATATGGCATTGTAAAATGCTGTGAAAAAAATACTTTTGTTCCTAAATGTGCGTATGTTAAAAAAACCTGCAAATGTTGCAGTATTTCTGAATCTTCAGAGACATAAAAAAAATACTAGCACAATCTAGAGAAAATTTTATTTTTTTAAAGAATAATGTAACATATATGAAAATTTCACATGTGTTCCTGTTTGCACTCCTACTGAATGAAAAGAAAATGAAAAAATACTATATTTCACTCACCCCTTATGGCTGTTGCATAGAATTTGCTTATCCCCACTTTTCTTTAATAATAACTGATATTAAATGTTGGCTGTAAATTGTATTCTTTTTGTCTTTTTTCTGATCATATTTTGGGACAGTCTTTACATGAATCTGAATATTGGGATGATGATAGCTAAATATTGAAGAGGCGCATGAAGGAAATTGATGAAAAACAATGGTGACTGGAGATCTTGGCCCATAATATATTCCACAATCATGAACTCCGATAAACATTATGAAAATATAAAATAATAAAATAATAACTTGAATCATACACACACAAGCTATGAAGGTACTGAAATCAGCGTTGAATAAATTTTAAATTCACTGTATGTTTAGCATCATCATTCATTTGTTTCCCACTTGATGAATAACTTCAGTACACCACTTGGGCTGCATGCAGCTGTTTATAGCATAGAGAAAATAAAATTGATTGCAGTAGTGTTTGATAAAGTATTTCTTGAAGAAAGGGATTCTGTTGTACAGTTATCAATTTTACTTTGTACAGTTATCAATTTTATTTTGTAATGTAAAGGCATGCAGAAAGTAATTTTTTTTTCTAAAGGGAGAATAGAATTGTTTTGGACATTATTAACATTTCCTGAAGTAGGGCAACATGATTTCTATATACACTAACTTTCCTACCACCTTGGTATAGAAATTCAGTGGTGTAAAGGTAATGTGCTTGCCAATAAATCACCACAAATATAAAATACCAGCAGGTCCTGTCTTCCAGGAGTCATTATTATTTTGGGCCTTTCGATCTTATATCAATAAGTTTCATTGGATCTTTTCCCTCAGTGATTTATGCTTGTTCTCTTGCACTATTTCTTTCCTTCTGTCTCTCTTTCTACTGTCACAGATACTGAATAACCAAAACCAAAATCTATCCAAATAATTTGAAATGGCTTAAAATTGACCCTGAAAGCAATTTGTCTTTAAATACTGCAATTTCAAGTGGCTGCTTAAATTTGCCATTAACTAACTCATTTTTGTTTATCACACTGATTTTGTTTATCATTCCACTGCATCCTGAAACTGATATGTGTGTGCGAGACAGAGAAACAGAGAGGCAGAAGTTACAAGAAGACCGTTGGCAGTGTTTAGTTGCTGGATTTTTAATGTCATATACATATTTTCTTTTATCTTTAAACTTAAAATGTATATATGTATGTGTGCATGTGGATCATCCAGAATTGGCAAGATGGTTGACCATAGCTGCTCCATTTTTTCAAATCAAGTTATAAACAAACAGTTTGTCTGCCTCATCTATTACATAAATCTCTTTATCAGTGAGTAAACAGCCTTTTTTACAAAAGTCCTGATGTCCCTGGACTTGTTTTATGTGAGTGTGTGTTTGTGTGTGTGTATGTACGCACATGCTCAGGCATGTAAATGTTCATGTGAATATATACGAGTTCTTCTTATGTAAGGACTCATATTAATGCAGATGTGACAAAACTGACATTCTTTCACACCTGAAATTTTGCTTATTTTTCCAGCGAAAAAAAATTTTCACACATGAAATTTTGCTGATTTTTCCTGTTTAATTGTTCAATCAAACATTAATAAAATGTGGTGTATATCTTTTCAAGGTTTCTTTGTTGCTGTTTGGTTTGAATGCAATTTTTCAGTGCATGATAAACTATACATGGTGATCAGTATAACTGCTGCAGGAAGAACCTGGGAAACCCTTGTATTATAACCACCAACCCATGAAAAGCTGGCAAGCTTTCTCACATACCCATATTGGCCAAGCCCAAGACTTGAACCCATGCTGACAGAGGGGAGGTAGTAGTGATCAGTAAAGATGGATGCTATAGACCACTCGGCCAATCATAGCCCCATTTCAAAGTTTGGTTCTGTGCTTGAATGGCTTACAAGGAGACAAATATTACCACATCAACTTGAAATCCAATGCCATGTGGCCTTCTTTGAACAAAGGTTTGGGAATAATACAAATTACATGCTGTAAAGAGACATTATTCTGGCTTTAGATATTCCTTACTTTCCAAGTTATTTGTATCAAATTCAAAACCTCAGGGAAATAAATGCAATAACATGGTACAGATTTCTTCACAACAAAACACAGAGTTGCTTCATGATTGCACAAATGCACAATTTAGGATACATAGGCTTCAGCAATATGCAAGACAGAAGCTTTTAGCCAACATATCTATAAACCACAAATATAGGTACCACAACGGAGAAGAAAACCATTGGTTACTTAATGGCTGCTTTCCTTTATTAAAAGCGATTCTGGGCAAAAATGAAATACATATTTAAGGAAGTGAGAGTGGCATCTTTTTATCCATACAAGTTTCATTTGAATCTGATTTAGGGACCAAAGTTGACCCTTACAGTACCTGACCTTTATGATAGATCTAATGGCTGTATAGTATTCATGCCCATCTAGAAAACCAATGAATTCAGAAGAGATCAATTATCTTGGATGTGTGGCTAACAACCCCACACTTACATTGGCAGATGGAACTAGTAAAAGTGATGGAAAGCAACTTAGTTGTTATCACCTTATTTATTTATCAAACATGCATGGTACATATTCCATCCAATATAAACACAGAACTAATATGAATGATTTAGCAGATCTATTGATGCAGCCTATGTAAAAATGTTCAGAAGATCTACTGATGCAGCCTATGTAAAAATGCTCAGAAGATCTACTGATGCAGCCTATGTAAATATGCTCAGAAGATCTACTGATGCAGCCTATGTAAAAATGCTCAGAAGATCTACTGATGCAGCCTATGTAAAAATGCTCAGAAGATCTACTGATACAGCCTATGTAAATATGCTCAAAATATCTACCAATGCATCCTATGTAACATTTACTAAGAAAAAAATTCTTTTTCATTGGAGTGATTTAATTGTTTATTTCTTATAGTTAACTCCTGCCCACAAAATTACATCCTTGACAAAATTATCCTGGACACTTTGTGGTAGAAAGTGGGCGGACAAAACACACTTTTGTCAATTATCTAATTGAATTAGAATAAATCTGAATAATGCATGACATGTAGTGGATGGGATGAGCATAAATGGAGGTTTTTGGTTTTATTTATTTGTTCTAGGTCACAAGGTACTTTTTTATTTTTGCAGGTACTTTTGTAGGCATACACAATCAAACATTGGAATGATGGGAAATATAAGGGTATATTTTTCACATGTGAAAATATAGTAATGATAAAAATGTGAAAATTATTTCACCAATAAGTCTCTATATTTCACACTTAAGTATATAATAAAAAGCCTTATATGTTGTTGTTCCTTTTGTTTTCACGCCATTTCTCAGTACAAGATAGACGTAATATAGTGGCCAGTATAACTGGTGGAGGAAGAACCCGGGAAAACCCTGGTACAAACCAACCCATGGGTAGCTACTGGCAGCTTTCTTACATACACACATGGTTGAGCCGAGACTTAAACCCATGTGGACAGAGGTGAAATGGCAGTGATCAATAAAGGCAAGAGCTTGACACCACTTGGGGCCTAAGAAGTCTTATAACAAATTTGGTTTCAGTTCATTAAGTATTTCAAAAGTTATTAAGCAGAAAGAAATTGATAATGCAATTGAAGAACAAAGTTAAAAAATAATAGAGTCATGGCCCTTTGTTTCAAGTCAAAGTCAAACAGAAGCTGTAATGCCATTGAAAGTTTTTTGAACATAAATATAATTTTATATGTGTCTGTATTTTCTAAAGCTTCATATGAAATGTAATTTGAGACAGTTATAAACATCCTTCAAAAAGTTATTGAGTAGGAACTAAATTCACAACTGATCAGACATCTGGCTGGATGGGAAAGAGAATCATGGGATATGGTATTTGCCATATCATAGATATGGCAGGAGCAATCAGTAAAAAACAAAAACAACCTTGCCAGAAAAACCCATTTCACACATATCATAATTACACTGTTTTTCTAAGACTCTCTAACATGCATTTATATTCAATTTGCTTACAATCACATCAAGTCATGCATAAAACTGAAAGTTATTAACAGGGGAATCCCATTATATCGTAACATGCTTCATTGTAAAACAAATCTAAAATACATATCATGTCATGGTTCATGATCTTTTTTCTTCATTTTTTTAAATGTCACTTATTCCCTGACAATGTTAAAAGCATCAGCCATGCGGACAGCTGACAAACTGATAAAAACACTTAGCCAAGTTTCCAAAATCTATACCTTACATACAGTGTGTTCTTATACAGCAATAATTAATTTCCATCAACCACAGGGCAGCATCAGTTCTGTCTGTTATGTATAATGGCAGGTAGTAGAATTATTACTGATGTTTTGTTCATTTCACCCACCCCACCCTATCCTCATATATGCATTCTCTGAATTTGTTATCATTCTCATTATGTCCTGATTCAGTAAAAAGTTTGTAACACCAGAAAGGAACCATGCACACCTTTTGTGTACTGTGACAATATCTGTAAGCAATTTTTAAAGTACATTTCTCTTGTTTATAGCTCAGAATTTGTTCTTATGAATATAAACAACTATTTGTAATTATAAAATAAATGAACTTAACATTTTAAGAATTCATGAAGTTGTAAAGCCTGAAAATTTATTATACAAATATGCATGAATGGTTTTCGCTTCGCTACAGTTCTTAATGTAGTGTGCAATTAATTTTAAAACTCATGAGTTCATGAATCCAATAAAAATGTAAATTTCAATTCTTAATTCAATTTTTTGAAATCAGAAGAAAAAAACATAAACGAGATTTTCAACATTAGACTTACCATATATACTGGCATGCAAGTCAAGTCCAACTACACTGACCCAAATTTGCCACTGCATAATGTTTGTAGTTTGTTGTTAGTAATAACCAGCAAAAAAAAACTGACCCTTATCTGCCAGTGCATTATGCAACAGCAGATCAGGGTCTACGTTGTTTACAGTTGGACTTGACTAGTATGCGAGTATATATGGTATTTGTTTGAAATGCTGGAGATCTGGTGTCTCTAACATAGTGTTGGAGACCGGTTGAAAGTATTAGAAATTAAATAAGCATACAGCGATGTGCCATTACTGATGCAACAAAAGAGTCAACAACCTTTTCAGTATTTTTATATTTTGTGTTTCACAAAGCACAATGACAACAGGAAAGCCTCTTTGGTAAGGATATGATTATCAGGTTAAATATTTTTATCTGTACCAGTTTTTAAGTCAAAAGACATCTGTTGGCTTGGAAACTGTAACAGATTAAAAAAATGAAGTAGGCTACAAACAAAAGTCAATAGAATAGCAAGAATTACCGATATCTATGCATCAACAAAATTTTAGTCAAAAATCACCAGGAAACTGTACCCAGGTCTACACTATCAAGACTTAATGAAGTGTTCTGAATTAGAGCAAGAAAATAAAACTTGCAGTCAATTGTAACACAACACAAATTGCAAACTCTGAAGGAAATTTCTAGATTATTTAACACTTTCAAACTTTAACAAAAATTTCCACAACAAATATGCAAACAAAACTTTAAGAAACATCCAGTTTAGAGAACCTGTATTGTGCCAGACTAAAAAAGAACAAACCATTTTGCTTGATTGGAGGGGAAAGTTACAATGGAGTCTTAGTAACTGGAGAAATGTTACATTTTTAAAAATATGAAACTCAGGTTGTCACCATTATTATTATTAGTGGAAAAGACAGCTGAGAGTATGTTTGGAGAAAAGCTAATGAAACTTACTGACGTGAATGTGTCAGAGTTGGAGGTGACAATGGTAAAATGTCTGCCATATTTTGGGGTTCTGTTACTGTTTAAGAAGCTGGAACTTTGATCTTTGTGGATAGAAATATTAACATGAAGAAGCACATCCAGATCATGGATACTCATTTTATGACCAGTAGTTTCAAATGTTTTTGGAAATAGTCCATTTGTGTGCCATGATGTTAATGTTCCTTCATTTAATTCTGCATGTTGTTTCACGAAAATGAGGAAATGGCCCAACTGGACCATCCATTAAAAGATATAAATATTACAGAAAATGGTTTGGAGAACTTTGAAAATCAAACTTAGGTGGAAAGTACAAAACATAAGAAACAGAAGTGACCTCACTGAGCAGTGCAAGATATATGGCAGTCCTTGACTCCAATGTACCAGTATATTAACAGCTTCTCTGCTTCTATTCCATGGAGAATTTGCCATGCAATTTATGTTAAGGGGAATACAGTATCCCTAAATATTGAAATTTCAAGCAAGTACCTTTCTTAGTGAAGTTTGCTGCATCAATAATGGCACATCAATGCACATGTAATGTGTTTTGGAAAAGCCTTTGAGGCAATTTCTTCTTCATTTCTGGGCAATTGTCATCATATTTATATATATATATATATATATATATATATATATATATATATATAATGTAAGTAAATTATTAATTAGCTTCAGGGAGATTTCCAGTTGTTTCCACTTTTTGCCCAAATTCTAAAGTCAGCATCAGGAAGTCTCCCTGATGATCAGGTAAGTATAACAAGTACAAGCTGGTATCAGACAATGGATGTAGCCACTTTGAACAAATAATATTGACAAAATTGACACCAGATGACATGGAGTCAAACATTGTACAGTTACATTTGTTGCCAACCCCCAAACTCCAAACTTTATCATGTATTTTGCTTTAACATATAATGAGATTTGTAGAAGTATCTAAATTTTATTCATTTATTTGATCTTCTAAATGCTCCCAAGATGGAAACCTGGCTATTTTCTGCAGTTCGAGTTCTGTAGAAATGATAAGCAAATATCCAGAAATGTGGATCCAGCACGTGAATTTAGGATTCTGGATCCATTCCAGAAATATTAATGACATATTTAAGCTTACCTGATCACACATTTTACATTGATAAGTTTTGCCTGCCTTTGTAGCTGGTTTAACAGGCTGCGGTATCACGAGGGGAGTATTGTTGGGTGCTGTTGGGCTATTGACACCACTCCCACCACCATTACTACGGAAACTTCCGGCACTTCCTGTGCTCCCATGACGCAAGACATCATGAACATTGTTGCTCATATTGTCTTGGCTGATACTGCCTGAAATGGAAGAAAATATAATTTGTTAAATGTTTGCTTATTACTAAATATGACCTTGAACTTTAACCTTTTGACCTGCAAAACAATCAGAACTGCAAAATCTCTGTCTAAATGAATGGAGAATCCTCAACAAATGACATTCTAACATTAAGAAGAAAAAGCAAATGACCCTGGTAAAGCATGCTGGATGTCAATTAGCTATTCCAGTGGAATGCTGACCAATCATTTCACATAGCTGGTTGCAAGTTTTTCTCTTAAACTGAATTTGGGCTCCATGTTTCCATTCAAGAATACAAGAGGCAAGAAACTTTATTTAATGTTGGTAGAGTGGGTAACATAAAAACCATAATTATATTCAACCTATTATACTGACATGGCACTCAGGAGTTCGGTCAGTCACTTTTTGAGTCCTTTACAAATATGTATAGTACTTATATAAGTTCAAACCATTACTTCTCACCTTTTGGGCAATTTACTTTATAGTACATATATAATCAAACTGTTACCTCTCACCTTTGATCCAATTTGCATGAAATTTTCAAAATATCCTTAAAAGTACTTTGTCAACCACAATGACTATTTTTTTAAAAAGAAGAAAACAGATGATTTTAATGAGCTATGTTAACCTGTCTGCAGAAATTTTTTTCTCTCTCCAACAGATCAATAAAAACCAGCTAAAACAACACTAGCAACAAAACAACATGAACATCATTAACAACAATCAAAAGTTCTTACAGGATGGACCATTGGACATAACACATGAACCACCAATTTGTAACATACTGAAACATTTCCACATTCTCCTATATTCATACATGTAGGCAAACATATCCACATGCATGGAAAAGTAAATTTTTCTTGGATCAGATAATATGAAATATCGATCATGTCTGACCCTCATTTCAACAAGGTCTTACTAAGCTAGATGTACATTTTAGATATGAATATCCTACTTTTAGCATCTGTGTCTCTTCATCAGCTTGGAAATATGCAATAGCCATTGCAAACATGCACTCTGGCCTTTATCATTTTCGAACACATGTTTTTGTTAAAAAGCTTTTATACTCCCATTACCTCTTCAGCAAAGATTTATTATCTGCAGATCTTATGGAGGGGGCAGAAATGTTAAGTAAATACTGCTGAGAAGCAATGGAGGGGGCAGGGGGTATGCATTTCATTAGGCAACTTGATGTGCTTTAGTAAGATAATATGACACATTTATAGCAATGAGGTATACAAAAGCATTAGAGAGGTAAAATATAGTGTTCAATACCGAACACCAAGACTCTGGCTTCACTGCAATATCCAGAAACACTGTTACTACTGATGTTACACCAGAAGTTTTGGAGCTTTGCAAGAAAGTTGTAATAAACTAACAAGCTCTTATAAGTGTATATACTACACTTAAACCATAGAACAACAAGAAATAGGACTTCTGCCAGCTTCCTGCTGAGTACCAACTTTTAAGCTTGTCAATTTCACACTGTGATTCCTGTGGTGAAATGATTTATTTAAGGGATGTGTTTTAGGTATTTTTTGTTTAAGACAAGGGGTATAGAAACATACATAAGTGGTCTGAAAAATACATTTTTTTCATAATAAAATTCTGGTAATTATTTCAGTCAGGAGAAATTGTTTCTGTCAAATTTAGAAAGTCCTGTCCAATTAAAATGTCAGATAAATGAGAAAACTTTACTTCTGGAAGAAATGTTTGAGTTGTTTAAGTCAGAATTTTGTGGTGTTGTATTCAACACTTTAATACCATATAATCACTGGCATTCATCCAATCAAATGCCACTATCAGACTTGTTTGAGTAGGTAAATGACTCAGTTTTTATCCATTTAGCCCTTTGATTCTATTAGTTAACAAGAACCATCAAGACTGAAATTTTTTTTGGAAAATTTTTCTTGCTAACTACAAGTTCATATTTATCCCAAAATTTTCCAAGAATAATTTTGAGAAGTTCTACGATAATGGAATTAGAGACTTTTATGCCTGATTAAGACCAAAGTAAACCAAATGTTTTCACCTACCAGAAATGAAGTTTAGCGTGGTACAGATTGTATGTTAATATTATGGATTGTCAGTAATTATTCTCTTCTCTGTCATTGACTTTTCATACATCATCAATCTATAACAAGAGGTCCATGTGAACCAGATAACACTCACCTGGCTTACATAACTTCACTACTCAGGTTTTTGAATTCTTGTAACAACCTCTATCTAAACTATCTCCCTAACTTTGTATCATGCAGAGTTTACCAATTCTCTTATAGTTTCATTTAAAAAATCTTTCGAAGATAAAGGCATAATTAATATACATAGTTCCTTGCCCATGATTAAGTTTGTCCAAGAACTTGATGATATAAACCTATTTTACAAAGTTTTATTGACATCGAATGAAATATACTGGCTCAAGATCGGTTAAAACCTCAGGAAATTAAGATTGGTTTGGTTAGGTTTTATGGTACAGCAACATAAGCAGGTTATCTAGCACTGAGACAATTGGACTGGGCTGATCTGATGGTGGATTCAGACCACCACCCTTTCACTTACAAGCCTGGCACACTAACCACTTAGACACCATAGCTCCTGCCTCCATCAGATGCCTCTTACATTATGCTGGTGGTAGCATCAGTCTGATTCTACATCCCTGAGCCAACAGCCAATCAGATGCAAGATCATTTCTTTAATATGCACCAATCTGACTTATCACTGAAACTGTCTATGACAATAATTACAAATTAAACTGAAATTCAGTCTCCTGAACAAGCTCAGCCAATCAGATGCAAGATTACCTCATAAATATTCACAGGTCTTGCTCATAATTAAATTCACCCAACATCTTCATGATTAAGACCATTTAATTAGTGTGATCAAATTCTTATCAGAACTATACAAGTAGTTGTTAGAGTGTTGAGAAGCTCAGCCAGTCTGATGTAAGATCACATTGTTAATATATACATAACCCTTGTTTATAATAAAACTAACCCAACATCCTGATGATGCTGACCAAATCTGATTAAAATCGGGTCAGAAATCTTGAGTGTCCAGAAGCTCTATCAATCACATACCTGCCATAAATGTCATGTCAAGCAAAAACATAATGTTTTCCTCCCTAAACCCCTGACATCTTTGAAGAAATCCCGCTCTCCCAAACAAACAAAAATTCAGTATATGCCCACAGCATGTAGCATGCATAAGAGGTAACAGTCATGATTGGAGCTGATGCAAAATTATCCTTGCTGCAGTTTAAATAGCAACAATTAAAAAGCAAAAAGGTCAGGTATAAACCACCATTTCACATATTTCTTAACTGGCGGATAATAGTGAGATGTCTTAAGTACTTTGAAAGCAGTTATGAGTGAGCCCATTTTGCAAATTTGCATAGATAAAATTCATGACTTGAAACAACCCAATTGGTCTTACATTATTGATAAATCAAACAGATGGTAGATATGTGTTGAAGAACAAAACTTATTACTTATTACTGCCTTGAATGAGAATGTTTAAGACATCTGTATTAAAGATTATTGGCAAGTATGTGAACAATGGCAATGTTTCACTGAAGCCAGATATATAAAATGCAAAGAGTGATTATTTCATTTGTTAGAATAGTATTCAAGTGTGATTCATTTTGAAGGTGATTCAGTAAGCAATAAACTATCAGCAAAGGAAGCAAAGACAAGTAAAAATCAATTAAATTTCAGAACTCCTGGCTGATGGGATTTTACTTTGTGAAACACACCAGCAAAGGAGAGCATTTAATTCTTTGCACATACTGCTAACAACATACTGACAGAAGTCACTGGGGAGTGTATGATATCCGTTGAAATAGGACCACCATCTGTATGTATGGAACATATCTCACATGTACTGAACTGAACATTCAGATTAGTTCCCCTTTTTATTATTCCTTATCTTAATGTTGTTAAAATAACTATTACTTGACCCATGCTTTTCAGGATGATTTTAAGCCATGAAACAGAATTATTGAAAGACAATAATAAGCACAAGCTCATATTTGAGTTGATTTGTTTTGATAAAGCATTAACACCTGTACTGGACAGAGGTGTTTATTACCGCTATTACCTGTTAAGCCCACATTAAACTTGAAAATGTTATGTCCTCCTCCCCCTCCTCTTTCTGCCAGTCCCAGTTGTCATGTATATGCATTTTTCTAAAAGACAAGCATATCTTGTGATTGGACTGGATCTGATACAGTACTGAGAATGCTAGTGTTATGGTCATCAAAAACAACTCGTTCTGAACGGAATTCGTCACAGAATCCATCCAAAAAGTTTTCACACTAGTACCATCAAGTCTGTAGCAAGTACAATGATGAACACCAATGACACTTGTAGAGGCCTTATATAACTACTGATAGTAACAAAAACTGCATCTACTTAAATCTATTTTGCCACCCAATGGATTGTAAAGGACAGAAACTTTAATGTATGTTTTTATTTAATGCGAGTGTGGATATGATTATATGAGTGTTTGCACCTGTGTATGTATATGGTGATGATATTTGACAATACTAAGTCTACCTGCTATTTTTTTTCTTTGTAAGTGTATTAAATGCTTTGTGCAAGACACACAATTTATTTACTTTTATTCAGATTTGAATTTCCAATCATTTTCTATAGGCTTACCGGTATATGAAAAGTAAGCAAATTCTCAATTGGATGACATTGCTTTTTTCTGGTCACGTGCATAGAATTGGGACTTCAAAACACACTTTCTGAGTTTAAAAAACCAAAACTGTCTGGGAATATGGCACATATGCAAGATTACATCAACATGTGTTGAGGTCACCCATAATGGAATTCTTGGGATAATCTCAAGCTTACAGACCAAGTTTGATCAAAATATAACCATCAACAGTGGATAAAGTGAAATACAGTTTCTTGTGTCATAAGAAAGAAGGTGCAAGGGCAAATCCGGAAGAAAAAAAATGTTAAATCCCATATATCCCAGAATCTGGATTTATATACAGTGATCCCTACTGTAACCAGAACACTTTTCTCCATAGTAAGAGTGTTCATAGACCATGGTTATAGCATTCATCTCTGGAAGACACAATTTTTATTTTTATGTGGGGAAAATGGAGGGGAAAAAAAGGAAGCCAGATGTCTCACTCAATTCCTTTTTTTCATTTTGTGAGATGGTTTTAGTACCTAGTTGCATGAAAAGTTGACACATTAAATTCCAATCAAAGCACACAACAAAAGTTTGACTCTTAAAATAAAGACAACTCATGTTCATTCCTCTTTTTTCCCCACTATGTGCCAAATGCTACTAGCATACATACTTGCTTATAAGTTGAGTCCAACTGCAAACTCCACAGACCCAGACTTGCCATCGCATATGCACTGGCAGATCTATATCTGTGCAGTTTGTTAGAAGTAATCAGTAGAATAAACAACATACACCCTGATCTGCAGGCATATTATGCTATGGCAGATTGGGATTTTTGTTGTTTGCACTTTAATGAAATTTATAAGTGAGTATATACGATATGATAATTCCGATCCAGCTCAGCATAAAGCACTTATCTGACTTCAACAAAATTTCACAAAAAATAAATGAAAAAAATCTTGTAGAATTCTTCTTTTTCTTCTACAAGTTTAGTATATAATTGCATCCTTGGTTTACTATCAATTCCAACTGAAGCATAAAACATTTGTTGGACTTTGAGTTAAAAATGTCTCAAATTAGAGTGGGATCAATAGAAAAGTTACACACAACTTAATCCATGGTGTCAAGCATTTTATCTATTGATATCGCACATCATCAAATATATCAAATGTGCTTGAAAGGTCATCAACAAATAAGGGTCGTTCTGCTTAAATTCACTTCATTTAGTGCCTGATTTTCCAGAGCTGCGATAAGGTGCTGCAGGTGTACACATTGCTATGAGAACTAGATGAGATCACAAGAGTTTTGCATAGTAGATAACATTAGTAAATACACTGTATCAAACAAGTATTGTAAAAATTGTAAGAATTTCACTCTAATAATACCGGAATAAAGCTCTATATAAGAGTAGAGTCTACAAAATAGTTATTGGTTATGGTACTCCTGGAATATTGATGTGTTCGGCAGTGGTGGTGATGGGGTTGGGTTGGAGAAAGATTGGCAGAAAAATACTGAGATACTGAGAACTTCCAAGTCGGTTACAAGTTTGGAGAAATTCAATGCGTAAGTTTGAAGATAAAGACAACATCCAATTTTTCAATAATGGTGTGTGACATAATTACAAACATATTGCACACTGAAAATTTGTTGCAAAAAGGTAGACCCATTCTTTGTAATTAATTGAGTCACAGTGATGACTATTGTTCAGCTACACAATAGGCCAGGTGACGATAGGTGATGCAGTACTGACGATAAGTCCATATGTCCTTAATGAGAAAAAGGGGGTAGACTGGATGTGGCCTTATCATTGGATAAAGCATCCAAAAATCAGAATTTCTCAAATTGTCTAAAACTGGCAGATGTGCATATCACTGAGCATGACTTCATTATCATGAAAGATTCATGGTTAACCAGAGTTTGGGGAAATGCTGCGCAGAACCTGCAGTGGGTCACAGTGAACAGGCAAGTTTTATGCATGACGCATATGTTTACTGAAAGCTATACTTGCTAGATCTGCAATGCTGTAGTAGTACTGTGCATACCATACTACCACCCCCATATCATGATCAGCCCTGGACATCAATGTTAGAACAAAATGTAATGACACAGGTTCTATTCTAGGGTGAGCAACGATTGTGGGATTCAAGCTATTTTCTCAAAACTGAAAAATCAACTGAATATACAAAATTCATGCATCACATTTTCAAGCCTTTACTTCTCTGTTAAGTCCCTCCTACATTCAGAAAAGTCCCCTCAATTTTAAAATGAAAAGGCAAATTTCACCCATACATGTTCAGTTCAAGAATGGACCAAAATGATGTAATCTGTAAAAAATCTCTTGTAAATGGATGAAATTGTTGGATTGGAGACAAATTTGGTTGTTTACACAGGGTTTTCCAAATTTTATAAAAGTCAGCTTGCCCAGGGCAAGATGACTTGAAATTTGAACTTGCCCTTGGGAGATCTGATCTTGTCCCAAAATATGGCAACTGAAGTGAAAAAAAACATGGTAAAAATATAGATGTTTTAAGAAAATCACATATTTATTTTGCAAATACAGAAATTCTGTTTATATTTTATCTTTGTTTGCAACTAAAAAACAATATGTTGATAATTAAGGTTGCTAAGAAATATATTGTACATGTAGAAAGATACATAGATGAGGAAGAAAAGGAAGGTTTAGAATGTAAATATAGTTAAAAGACCAAAGACATGTACATATATACAATTAGATAAATGGTTAGACATATAAAGGGTTTGGAAATGGCTTGGTATTCAAGGGAGACAGAAACAGATGTGAAGGCATAAAAGACTTTAAACTTAAAAACGAAACAGCCATTAACAGAACTGTCTTAATACATGTACAATTTTAGTAACGTTTCAGAACATCATTACAATTTTCTTTATCTTTGCTTCCACTTAAAAGTCAATATCATGTGGCTTTAAATATCAATTATTCATATGGCTTTAAATATTCATCATTCATATGGCTTTAAATATCCATCCAGTAAGAAAGCAAGGTAGAACAGTTCCCCACTGAAATATTCCAATGTCAAGAATTCAATCTTGGCTTTCTTCTGCCAGGAGTGTTGTGTCCACTCATGTCTGCTTCTGCTTACATGACATCCAATTTTCACCTTGAAATCAGTGACATGTACGTAAACAATCTTTGATAAGCCCACTCTAGAGAATGTTTATTTTTATCCATTTAAATTTTTGCCAAACAGTAAGTATGTATCAGACTCAAGTAATAGTTATATAAACAACAGATGATGAACACTGCTTGTGGGTGCTAGAGTTCCAAGTGGCTAGTTGTTGGATATGCATGCTTTTTATTTCCAGTTATTGACAAATAACTTCCAGTCACTTTGAAATTGGTGACAAGCATTAAAACAATCTTTGGCAAGCTGATTGTTTACAGTCAACAATCCTGGCATATTCAGAGCTCACAAAATGCCAGTGGCTAGTTTAGGACTTGAAATTTGGTAAATCCAGTAAATCAACATAAATTTTTATTAATTAAAATATAACTGACAAACTAAGATATCACTATTTGTCAAAACTTGAATTAATTAGTAAATATTCTGATAAATTCAAAAATATTCATAACCATATATCATCTGAAACAAAGGGCTGATAGATGAAAGAAACTGTAGGCCATTAGGTAATAGGAGAATGCCATACATATGAAAAAAATAAAATAAAATCAAGGTGCTGATACACGTAATGTGGTGAGATCTTGGAGTATAAAACTTGTAGACCAAAAAGCATTACTAACTGAACACTTTTTCTTTCTCTCAATATTATGGACTTGTCTGCAGGCAAATAACTTGCCAACATGAATTTGCCATAATAAATTTTGAGATGGCCCCAGCATCTGGCAAATGGATTTGTAAAGTCCTGGTTTACATATTTTTTTTATTAATAAAGGTTTCTTTAGTTTGGTATCTTCAGCCCCATTTAATGGTAGGTTACGATTTTTTTTTGTTTCTTTTCTTGTGCCTTGTTTCAATAATAATCTACACTGCAGACCTATTTAAACACATGCTTAGAGAGTAAATTATTTATTTAAGAATGTTTTTAGAGAGTAGAATAATGTCATAAAAAAGTTGTTTTCATAACAAGTTCAAGCAGAAGTTTATAAATGGTATGAAATACATTCAACATGACATCCACATTGTGCACTTAGGACATTTTTATTTAAGTAATGTTCAGGAAGCCGAAATTTGCTGATTAATAAACAATGTCCCCATTATGTCTATGTACATATATAGTTCCATTTGTCTATGTTGGGAGCTCTCCATTTTGGAAATGCATTGACTCTCTCAATAAGTTCACATAAAATAATGTAAATGTAAGATTTGCTTTAAATTCAGTAGCAATGAGTCATGAACAGTGTAAGTTTAAAACAAAATATTCTAGGTGAGTTTTACAACTGCTTTTATCGCATGCGGCATGTCATAATAAAATGAGTTCCTGAAAGGGACTGATGCTCTAATGCAATGGTTCCCAAACTCAGGTCACAACCCAAATCAAGGTTGTTGTGGTTTTCAGTACGGTTGCTTAGATCATCAAAAAACAATTTTTAAATCATGTATTGGGAGATCTATTTGTGGCCAGTTTAGGGTCATAGCAAAAAGAGGCCAGGAACCACAACACTAAAAGAATTTCCAATGGCTAAAAAAATTCTGAAGAATTCAAAAAAAAGATTATTTCTTGCTTTCAACTACTGAGTGTTCAAATTACCGTATCTCTGATATTTTTCAGTGATAATAATATTTTCAAATTAATGCTGTGGTGGACATAATGGATGTCAGATTGGAACCATTTTCACTTAGGACCAACAAGACATCATAAAAAGTCTTCTGGTGGAAACCCCATTTTGATGTGACTATCCATTAAAAAGAAGAGATAACAAAATTTTCAAGATGGTTGCCATATTAGATATCAGATTGGCACCATCTCCTTTAGCACCAACTAAAGTATTCGTCCACACTCCATCTCTTTGTAATTCGCTTGCGATTTTGAAAATGAAAAGCAAAGATACAAAGCATGCAAAAAACTTATTCATTTCATTCACTGATTTATAATTTTTAATCCTACTGTCACCAAGCAGTCCTTTAAATTGCCATCTTCTTCAGATTTCAAACCCTATGGAGGATTTAAATTTAAATGAAGAGCCTGCTCACTGTCATAATTTCCGGTTGCTGGAAGAGCCCATTTTCAGTGAAGTGATGGATGCATGGCCTACACATACAATGTCTATATGACCAGCCATCCAGGAGAAGTAGTAATAACAAGATTTTCAAGATGGCAGCCAAATAGGACATCAGATGAACACCATTTTCATTGAAGACCAAAAAACATCATAAGAAATCCTCTGGTAAAAACCCCATTACAATAATGTTATAGTTGCAATAACATGATTCTGGATGGCCACTGCGCAAGCCATACTGGCCAGCAGATTAGACTAATTAGACATTTGTCTTTGAGCAAAAACCCTATGTTGATATGATCATCCACTCAGGGGAGTAGCAATAACATGATTTTAAAGCTGGATACTGTCACAGGACAGTAGAAGACTACTGTAGTATGGAATCCCTATAGGCCACATTTTGAGCAACAACATATGGGTGCATTGAGAAAATGCCTTTGCTTTAATGGGCTAACAAGCAAAGGTAAAGGGAGCAGAAAGTAGTGTGAGAGCTAAAACATGGTTCTCATCACATCCTCCAAAGATGAACGAGTTAGATAGCACCATTAGGTAGCAATGAGTTAGATAGGACCATGAGGCAGCAATGAGTTAGATAGGACCATGAGGCAGCAATGAGTTAGATAGGACCATGAGGCAGCAATGAGTTAGATTATACTTAGACCCATGAGGCAGCAAGGGTATGAACCTCATGAACTTTATAATTTTCACACAGGACAGGTACTCTCATCAAGGGATTGGTAAGTTCTCTTGATAGTTAATGCTTTCCGCCTAGAAATGGTGGAAGCTGAAATATCAGCTGAACCTTTAATGGGTAGGAAAAGATGTATTATACCCATTCTCCCTTTAGAGAGTGCCAAGTAAAAATGGACATAAAAATCTATCACGATTATCCACAACACAGATATGGCTCAAACTGGGCATCTCAATTTGGAGGGAAGCAACCAAAGGAAGCTAGATTTTGCTAAAATACCTGGTTGGCAAAGGAGAGGAACCGAATCCTAATTTCCGTTGAATTGAATCTGATACATACTGCTCTATGGATTGGGTATGGAGCTGGCTCCTTCATCTCACAGACACAAAGGTAAGCAAGAAAACTGTCTTGAAGGCAAGATACTCCAAGGAAGTTTCACCGAAAGATTTATAACGGGAGAGGGGTATTTAGAGACTACAAGAGTGATTCCATTTATGCATCTGAGAGTGAAACACTGGTCTCTGCAATCTGAAATACCTGATCAGGTCTGCTAGGTGAAAATCCATCTCAATGGAGAGGCCTTTTGAAAATTTAAGCACGTTGGAAAAGGCTGCTCGATAGCCCTTAATAGTAAATACTGAGCATAGATTCTCTTAAAAAAGGAAAAGAAGAAAATTGGCCAACACACTCACAGAGGGACAGCTAGGACTTACAGATTTTCTACTACAACAATCACAAATGGTTCTCCATTTGGCAGGTGAATCACTTGACTGAAAAAAAATGTAAGTATGGGGAAATTTAAATAAAACACCTACCATGCAGCTTAGAAAATCTTATCTGAATACAAATAAAACAACCAACTGAATTATGAACACCCTCTGAGTGAAAAAAAATAAAATGCCATGAGGTACACCACATGCATATTGAACAAGTCTAAAATAAAATCTCAAGGACAGCTTAACTGATAAAATAATTGATCTGAGTATAATCCTGAGTTCATGAAGAATATTTAGCACACATGATGATGATAATTAATTAGCTCACCATGTAAAAGGTGGTTATGTAAACATTGATGAAACTTAATCATGCCAACCAAAATATATGATGGTCCTTCACACATGCCCAATGTATTTGGCTGTCAAAGAAGGGCTGATTCAGTGTTCTGGAAGATTCTGGTTCACAATAATGGGATGATGGAATTTCCACTGTTCAGCTGAGTATTTTCCTACTAGCTTTACAATAGCAACATGTAAGATATTAGATATTAAAAAGCTCTTTATTGACAATTATTCTGAACATGATCATAAAATGAGTATTCAGCCATTAAACAGCCCTGTTACCCTCCCCCTCTAATTTTTCTAGATGTCTAGTGCGGATGGCATCCCATTTAAAATTAAAATTCTCACTAACTCAGACCCTGCTTATAGTGAGGTTTATGTTTTTGGACCCAGTTGTGTGAGAGTTATCAAGTGAGAGATGTACTGCTAAAACATAAATAAAATTTGTTTAGTTTTAATAAGATGTTACAGTGATGAAAATGTTGCTACTGAATAATAATAATAATAATAATAATAATAATAATAATAATAGTAATAATAATAATAATAAAGATCTTCAACAATAAAAATATTATTCTTCACATCATCATCATCATTATTGTTATTGTTATCACTGACCTTTTTTGTAATTTGTGACCCATAAAAAACTTTGTACCTAAATACAGCTTATTTGCATACCCATACTAAAAGCAATGTGAACACACTAAGCAAACTTGTCTATATAACAAGAGTATATCCCTTTTCAGTGAAAAAGTGTACCGTTTGACTGGAAAATAAGGGGGTTATGGAGTTTATCACACCTGCCTGCATCCATCATTAGAATCTGCATATTGTACTATGAACTACTGGTAAGTACATAATTTTTTGTATAAAACATTTTCTTTTTCTCTCTTTTTTTTTTTACAAATTCAGTTTCTTGTTACATTTGTTAACACTTTGTAATTTACAATAAATGATGTGGGTTTATTGACACATTACAAAAAAATCTTGGTAAAAATCCTATATCAGTTTCTTATACTTAGGTATTTCACCTGGTGTACAATTATTATGTCCATACAAAATATATCAAAGAAAAAAATGATATGAGGTTATTCAGCACAACAGCATGCAGTTTTCCATGTTAAGAACCTTAACGGATTGCATGATGCAACGCCATAATGAAACCTGATATTTTTAGTAACTGTGAAATTCAGCACAAGGACAGTCCTTTTCGTCCTTTAGAAAAGGTGTTCTTTGCTGCCATTACAGCAAGACCCAGGTGGTTTTGCTGTCTTTAAGATGAGAACTTGGAAACAGGATATTCTTGTGAAAATTAGACAAATTAAAGGAGCTATTGTGTCCTCGACATGCAGTGCGGACACACTGTCACAAATGTAATACTTCTGAAACCTCAAGACAAATTCTCTCATTTGAATTTTTTAAGAACTTGGAAATTTCTTTATTAACTGTTAAGTTACCTTGTAATTTAAAACTTTCTGCAATATTCACTTTAAGTAAATTGTTGTTGACGAACTTATTAGATGCCATCATACTCAATTGTCCATATATTTGTTTTGTTTTTTCTAATTTTATGTACACCATTAACCCATATACAGACCTTCATTATAGCACAGTTCTGGATATTGAGCATGCTATCAGTATGGACAGCCCCCCCCCCTTACTGTATATACACTGTTATGTATATGTAATTTAATTACTTGTGTGTTAGTTTTAAATTTTTTTATTTTATTTTATTTCATTACATGTTATTGTAATGATAACTTTATTCACTGGATTTGACATTTTTCCAGAAAATTCAGTTCAGTTCTGTTAAACCTGATAAATACGCAGTTTGTAGAAACATTGTATCTTTTGGTGACCTAGATTTCGGAGTCTGTTTCAGCTCTGTTGTAAACAACTTTTTTTAAAAGTTTTTTATTATTGAATCTTATAGTAAGATTTGTTCAGTTGAATCAAATTCGTCCATGGCGTACGTGACAGCTGACCTATGGTGTTACTACACCATCATATGATCTAAAATTGCAGGTTAAAACTGATGTTTCATAGTGATTTCAGTCAGTCATAATTCATACCTTTGGGCTCAAAGGTATATATTTTGTTGATGCCAGATTGATTTGAATTTTCCCATTTTTTGGAATTAATAATTTATTTTCCCTGGAGACTTTATCTGGTGCTAATCAAAATTCTTGGACAAAGACATTTACTGAAAATTATTTGGAATTCTAAAGCCAGAATATTATTTTTGGTGATTCAACAAGGAACTGTTGACATGACAACACAAAAAGGTTATAGAGGACATCATCACTTTCCATCTTGGAACTTCAATGGGATTTGAGCTCTGATTCATTTAGAACTTTTTAGTAATAGGACTTACATTTTTAATTATTGGATTAATTTTTGGATTTGATTCATAAACCGTTAAGTCCTTTTTCATATTTTTACCTTGTTTTTCTAGGGAAATAAATTATTTTGTTAAAATTTACAAAGCTTGTTGGCTTCACTCTTTTCTTTGTTACCTTTATACAAGCCTAGACTCATAACAACATGCTTATAAATTGAGTTCAACCACAAACGACAAAGATCCCTATCTGCCATAGCATAATGTCCTTGCAGATCAGGGTCTGTCTTTGTTCTACTGATTACTCCTAACAAACTGCACTGACCCAGATCTACCAGTGCATTATGTGACAGCAGATCCGGGTCTGTGCAGTTTGCAGTTGGACTCCTCTTATAAGCGTGTAAATGAAAGCAACCTGTACTTAACTGACCGATCAAATGAATCACTATATCAGTTGAAAGAAAACAACATGAAGCCAAATATTACCATGTATATCTTTCTTTTCTTTTTATTAAACATTATTACACATGACACATGCTTTCATTATCTTTATTTTATATACATTTTGCAGAATTTTAACATCTTCATCTTTCATAGTTTATCTTGTTGAACCTCATGCTTACATTTATTAGGAAGGATTTATCTTCCTAAAATTTGTGTCCAATTTTTCAACTTCAAGCTGCACAGATCCAGATCAGATATTGTATAATGTGCTTGCAGATCCGAGTCTATGCAGTTTGTTTGGTGCAACTGAAGCGAACAAACAACACAGACTTTGATCTGCTGGTACATTATGCAATGGTAGATCAAGATCTGTGTTGTCTGCAGTTGGACTTAACTTGTAAGTAAGTATATAAATTAGCCATTATTGTGTTGACGTGCCATTAAATGCTAACACAAGCATACATACTGATAAAATGAAATTCTCAAATACCACAAATCTGCATTTTTAAAATTTGCTTCCAACCCCACCCCTTGCCACATATCTTTTCATCCATTCATAACATTTTTGATCATTTTCACTACACTGCAGAGGCATGTGTTTTTCCAGGGCACGGGTGAAACAGCAATTTTAAAATGTACCCATATTATATAAATGTAACCAGATAAAACCGGGCCAGATGTGACTCATAGGCCATAGATGCACATGAAAGATATTACAGTTTAATACATAATGCAGTTGGCAGTTGGACTGCAACAACTACATTACATCAAAGGAGAGCTGTAAATTGTATTTATTCCTTTTTTCAACTTGAAAACTCCATATTCTTATTATAATTTGGCAAATGACCAACTTGATGACTCAACTGAAAAGTGGACAGTATTCTCTCATTATGAGGCTTTCCATAAATATCAAAGAGTGTGTGTGTGTGTGATTTGGATTTTTAACGTAGCTTTAACAATTTTTCAGTCATATCATTATAATGTCTACAGTGTGGCAGTTTATAGTAATGTCTAGCACTGGGGCAACATGCCACAGACATGTAGCATCATGTCCCACCCAGTCACATTATCCTGACACCAGGCTGACCAGTCCTAACACTAACCTCTTAATGCTGAGTTCCAAGTGAGACAGCTTTTATAAGTCTTTGGTGTGACTCAACTGGGGTTTGAGCCCGCAACCTCCCACATCTGAGGCATACGCTCTAGCCACCAGGTTATGAAGTACATGAAGTGTAATGAAGTACAGAATACATATAATTTTACTACATAATGAAATAGCATCCATAAACACATCTAGCTTTTAAAAAAACCTGGTTATATTGTGATCAACTCGTATAATTATTAATTTTTAAATCTCACCATCAATATTCATAAAAAAGTTTTGGTTTGCAGTAACCCTATAGTTTAAGCACCAGTAAGGTAGGTTGATATTTTAACAAAATTATTTAAGACATAATAGAAACATCACATATGTTCAAATGGTAAAGTCCTAAGCATAACATTACTTGAATGGAATATTAATATATACATGCTATTTACTGACTTGCTTTGCACTGCTTATAATTTGCTGCTTGCAAAATAACTTGAATAAAGTCTAACCATGCCTACATGTACATGTTTAGTAGTCCCATCTACTCTGTAGATGGAGTGACCCAAGCCTCAGTGAAGTCAGAGGGAGATTGACTGGTTGCTAGGAAAAAAAAAACATTAACTGCTATTAAAACACGTACTTCAGTAAAAGACATTATGTCTAATTTTTCTTATCGAAACCCAAATGGGATAAGATTTGTGGAAGAAACATTGCAGTATACAAGACAAATAGTTCAACACTAGAGATTTATAGTGAAAATGATACCATAATAACTCCCTATTTATTTCATTCCAACTTAAATAATAACAGTTTCTGACAGTTTTAAAATCACACAAAACTTACTAAAACATAACACATGTACCTTTAAAATAAGTATTCATTTAAAAAAAATTTCAAGATTAGAAAATTACACAAAACTGACTAGGTCTGTGACGAAGAAGCGAGTTACTGTGTAAAAATCATTTTTCCTCTTTCAGTCTTGGTGACCCTGACCTTTGTTATTATGACCCCTATATCACCAGGCTTCTTTCTTACTCCCAGTGCAAGTCATCCAAAAAGACTGGTCAGAGTGTGCGATGTAGAACTAATGATGTTGTGCTGAAACCATATTTTTTCTTTGAGTCAGTGACCTTGACCTTTTCAACCAGAATCAGAAGGCTTTTTACTGATCTCAGTTGTAAGCTATTAATGATGTTTGGTAATGGTAGATGGTGGAGAACTCAAGTTATTTGCAGAAATGAAAACAGGGAACAGATGGAGAGATGCTTCACTTTATGACAGATGAATTAAGACACACTTCCTCCAATTTGATACATTACAAAGAAATATGGACATCAGAACTACATACCTGCATTTATGTCATATTACCATCTAACAAAATTTGAGAATTGATCATAATGTTTACTTGACAAAGTCAAGCTTGTCAGAAATGAAGATGATGTGTAGAATGATGAAGAGGTCTAGTTTGGTGTTTTTTGGCACATCACCACATAAAAATTAAATTTTAACAAAGCATGTAAAAAGTACCCACACCAGAGCCTGGGCTGATCGAATCCAGAATCATGGTTCAACACTGGCTCCCCCTCCATGATTTTGATAGTTTCTTTTATTTTCCACATGTGGGTATTGTTCTCTCTTGGTAGAGAGATCAATACCCTGAGGAGGAACTGTGATTAAAGACTGGAACTTTGCCCTTGTTCAGACGGGTTTTGTCATATGGTCAACATTTAGTTGATCACATGACTCGAGTCCAGAAGACATTCCTCTGATGAAAGCCTTGTGATAAGTTTGAAAGCTAAGGAATAAAAAGCTATTGTGCAACAGAAATGTATCTATTCTTAGTTTAACTGACTCATGATAACATCTTTATGAGTATGAAGTGGGGAAGCAAAGTGATGATGGCACATCTTTAGCAGGAGCAGAAAGTGAAGAACAAAGTGCTGATACTACACCTTTATGGGGATTATGAAGTGGAAATAAAACTGATAGCAGCATGACGAAGAATGTATATCAAGCTATATAATTATGTCATCACAAAGTGTTCATTGAACATTAGTCTCTCTGAGTGTAGTCATCAAAAACTGGTAAATTTCCACAACAAAATGTGGTTGAAATCCACAGCTGCAGTCATTGCAGATATATTTCTGAGCTTAATCTTTTCCTCTCTTCCATTTTTTAAAAGGTATTGGGATTCAAAATCCAGAAACATTGTTTTTATTCAAAACTGCCCAGCACATTTTTGCTAAAGTTTCTGACAGTTCCTTGGCTTTTCTCCTGAGGACTCCAGGAATAAATCCTCAGTGTCTGCAGTATGTTAAATGGAAAATAATCACTGATTCATTAGGGGAAGCTAATGATCATGAAATCAAAACCAAATCCCAACACTAAGGCTAACATACTTAGACAGAAGTCCATATATTCAAATGTAAAGTTTTATGTGGGAATGTTGGTCATTTAATCATCAAGTCACTTTTACTGTACAGATCACTAATCTCATGCAACAATGCTCATGCATTTCTTCTATTGACCACTAAAACTGACATAAATAGGTACCATTTGTTCTACTTTACAAGTGATAGTTATTTTATATAAGTCATTCCAAACATGAAGGCCTTTACAATGACACTGTCCAATTTTCTGTCTTCAGATCATTATCGTTGCAGTAACTGATTTATAAAGCCATTCTCATCTATGCCATTCTCTACTTCAATTAGCTGTCTTTAGTCAAAGACATTAATCTAAATTAAAATTATGATATCAAGTTTTACACAATCATCCATTTTATTACCTTATAAAACCCTTCTACTTGAGATGGCCGAATGGATGGAATAACTTTACACCTGGGATAGCTCTTGTTTGGGATGGCTTTATGCCTGGGATAGCTATTTGCTTGGCATGGCTTTTATGCCTGGGACAGCCATTTGCTAGGCATGGCTTTATACATGGGACAGCTATTTGCTTGGCATGGCTTTATACATGGGACAGCTATTTGCCTGGCATGGCTTTATACATGGGACAGCTATTTGCTTGGCATGGCTTTATACATGGGACAGCTATTTGCTTGGGATGGCTTTATACATGGGACAGCTATTTGCTGTATACATAGGACAGCTATTTGCTTGGCATGGTTTAATGCCTGGGACAGCTAATTTATTAGCATGGCTTTATACCTGGGAGCTATTTTCTTGGCATGACTTTATGCCTGGGATAGCTATTTGCTTGGAATTGCTTTACACCTGAGGCAGCTATTTGCTTGGGGTGACCATATGGTCTGGATGGCTTTATACTTGGGACAGCTCTGGAGTTCAAAATAACTTATGAAATCTGAAAAGTATGGATCAACCCCAATGGCTAAACCCATAGATTACTTGTATTATAAATGGCTACCCTATAGCTCTTAATGGTACATTCCTACTGCATTGATTACACAATATCATCCACTTTGCATTGTAAATGTACAAGTAGATTGCCTCCTTACAGCCTTGGTCAAAGCAGTTGGCAACCATGCACACAAAAATAGGTCTTGGCAAATCAAATATACAAGATAAAACAAGTGCGAAGGTGGAGAATCTGTGGGTAGTTGTGTAGGAGAGATCCACTGCACTGTGATAGCAGGTCTCTCCTCCTCTGGTAACCTTTCGGTCTCATCTACCAACAGGTTAAGTAGATCAAAGAACTGTGACTGTTGGGGCAACAGCAGGGGCTATCAGGATGAGCCAAAATATGGAGGTCCTGCAGAATTATTTTGAATGGTGGGAAGGGGTAAGTATGTTGGCAATCGCACATACGACTGAAAGAGTTCATCACTCAGGCATACTGATACTGGAGAGAAATAACTGAGTCTCATAGCAAACAAGTCCACTACTGGTCTTCCCCACAGATGAAACAAGCAACCCTGCAACTGACTGGATCAGAGACCATTCTGTGAGGACCACACAGCCCCACCTGGATGGACTGTCTTCAGGTTCGTAGCAAACAAGTCCACTACTGGTCTTCCTCACAGCTGAAAAAGCAACCCTGCAACTGACTGGATCAGAGACCATTCTGTGAGGACCACATGGCCCCATTTGGATCAGCTGTCCACCAGAATATTCCTTTAGCCTGGAAAATGGCAGACTCTAAATGATCTCCTCCAAGACTACCCTGCAGAAGAGTTCCAGACTTCTATGTAAAAAGAATAAGCATATATACATGTATACCTCTCCTTGACACCTTAAGTTTGTCATCATTAACATGTTGTCCAAGATGATTAGATCACATTCATGTGACAGAAAAGAGGGTCAGCTTGGGACAGATCAGGAGATTTGCAAAATCTGTTCAGGAGTTTTATTATCAAATCAGGAG
Organism: Megalonaias nervosa; assembly: GCA_016617855.1. Lineage (NCBI taxonomy): Eukaryota > Metazoa > Mollusca > Bivalvia > Unionida > Unionidae > Megalonaias > Megalonaias nervosa. The sequence goes on from JAECUM010001472.1 coordinate 119,892, forward strand.
GATCTTCATCAACCTAGTTTATAGCATGCAATGGACAAAAATTGCAACAAGTGAACCAATTTACTTTTTTTTATTAAAATATGTATGTCATTTAACTATATCAGTCATTTCACAGTAACTTGTTGCCTTTCATACTGTCCTTATATGTAGCACATGCATTGTTAGCCTTTCCTAGTAGATTACTGCTTGGATAATATTTGTGGCAATCTTCATCACTGTTGATCTCAACATTTAGCTGATGAATTGTTACTGGATTCCTCTGGGGTCAGCCTGAATTTTCCTCAGAATGGAAAATGCCGTTACAGCACATGCATAAAAATTGAAGTTTAAATTGTTTCCTGCTTAATAGGTAGATTCAAGTTGCTGACTGCCTATGAGAACTACTCATGATTGGTGCTAAGAGTCGAATTTGTAAAGATCTTGTTAAATTCAACTTGACAAGAATGGCAGAATGAATATTCATGTCCCTTTGAATTGGATTCCAACCACTGAAATTCCTGTCAACATTCGTTATTGAATTTTGTATATTTTCGTTGTTTAGGTTTTGGTTGTTTAGCACTGGGAGATAATGCACAACTGGATATCAGACATTATGATGCATACCTATTATGACAAAATGAACAAAATAGAAGAGATCATTGATAACCGTGCAGGACATAGTGACTAGATATTGTTGATATTCATCAAATTTTAACATGCACTGCTTGCTTTATGAAATGTTTACTAACAAAAGTACCTAAAAAATTGCACAATTCAATATTCAAAAAGAAGACCATTAGAATAACCTTATTCCAAAGTGGTTTTGAAGTGTCTTAGAAATTTGACTAGTCCTACTTTCTAAATTCTAAAACCAAATAAAACGTTTAGAGATACCAAATCATTTTCATTAGATATTCTTTCCTTCCTTCTTTGATATGCTTTCAATTACATTCTATCCAAAACAACTCTAGCACATTTTTTTAAAAAACCTATTGAAATTTTTGAGAGGAATGAATACTTCAAGCTCCTTTGTTTGAAATACTGGATATTTTGCTGGTTTTGGACTTTTAGTGCAACTTCATAACACATCAGCACTTAAAAGACTATTTGTTGCAATGGGTTTAAAGTGTCTTGCCCTGAGATACATCCTGGCAGCCAAGTGCATGCTGGCCTGGGCCATACAGAAACCAGCTTACACCTACAGCATGCTATCCACAAAAGGACAGCCCATTTAACTTTTGGTCAGGGTTGCTTGCGATTTTTATTTGTACTTCAAAATAATTACATTTTGTTCAATTAATATAATGGATATACTTAGTCATTTTTTCCCTACAAATCAGATCAAGAATATTTTGTGAAGTTATTTGTGGGCCGAGGTACAACAGATGTGATTGCAGCTACAAATAAAGATACAAAGCTGCATAAAATTTACTTGCAACTGAATCCATCTTTCATCAACCTGATTTTTGTAACGTGATCAACCGAAGTAATGTACATGTAATCCTATGCAATCAAATGTGCATCTTGAAGTCTAGTTATAAACACAAGTATGATGTGGCTTCCAAATGTAACTATCTTGAAATTTTTCCAATATTTGGATGGTTACTTAATTGATAAAACAAAAAAGGAAACAAACACAATATTTAATGTTCCAGTGTAAAATAAACAGTTTACTTGCAGTGCTTTTTAACTTAGTCATGTAATTCACCTGCCTGTTAGGAGATTTAATTACCCATGTAGTGGAAGTGGAATTGGGGGTATGATATCAATAAAAATAAGATTTTTGTTGTGTCAATTAGTCTCTTTACATTGTGCATTCCAGATACATCATTTTCCTATCAGAGTAAACCTTTCTCTTGCATTACACTAACAAAGACAGTCCAATACTTTCAAGCTGGGAAAGGTTTTAAAATAAGGAAGTACTCTTTTATTTTGAGAAATAAAAACAGGCCAAAATTGCCCATATTTGATAAATAGATCTAATAAAGAGGGCACCATAGCATCCTTAACAAACAGTTGTATAGCAATGACAAACATGAATTGACATCCATCAATGAACCAAATCAATTTAAAATATAAGCATTATTTAATTAGGTTAATTTAGCATCCTATGGCAGGAATAAGAAAATGTAAATTAAAAGAAAAAACATTTTTAAAAAAATTGGGATGAGCGAGTATACATGAAAGTTTGAATATAAAAATACAAAAAAGAATATTTAAAAAAATTGGGATGCCACCTCAAGTTTCGAACCCGCGACCTCTTGTCTGGCAGCCGTGATGCACAGAAAGACAAATGTGGGTGTTTATAATAAGATTATTGATATTTTACCTGCCATACTGCAAAATAATTTTTGATAAATGATAGAATATCACTATCTTTTTTATAATTAGTTGCAAATAATGGGAAAATAAGAACAGAACAGATAATTTTCAACCAACCACCCTACCCTGAATTGATCAGCCCATATCTAGAGTGGACAACATATATATCCTGCAACCACCCTGCATTGAGTTGATCAGTCCGCAATGTATGGTATCCTGTAAACTTTCGTAAGGGACTAAATGTTGTATCCACCCATGTACCGTGTGTACTCGGTTATAAGTCAAGTCCATTGAAAACAACACAGACTGATTCTGTCATTGCTAATGTGCCTGCAGCACTTTTCATGAAATGTCAAGTTAAATGTTCATAAAACATAAACAAGAAAACAAAAAAAACCCACCCATCAACATCTGAAAGCAAGAATTTGTCCAGTATACACAACTCAGGAGGCATCAAAAATCTCTGCACAAGGGTGACTTCACCATCATTTGGTTGACACCTTCTATATTTGGCTTAGAACTGTTACTTCAAGGAGGCTGGCTCCAGCTGCAATTTACGGGCAACTGGACTGCCTTCTTTCCTGTGTCTTAAATTTGCAAAACTGTACTGCATGAAAAACTGATATAGGAAACTGAAAAAATTTATAAAGAAAGAAACCCCACATTTTTCACCAGGTGAATATTTTTTAATGGTATGTAAATCTTTTGGCAAGGAAATTATGCAAATAGCACAATAAACTGTTAAAAAGTGAGTGGGGTACTTTTCAGGACACAGGTACTTGATAGGTTGGAGTACGTTGTTTAGAAAACTGATTGATGGAAGTGGAAAAATTCACCTGTTTTTTTAAACGTAAATACACCTAATCTATCATAATTGATTTCCTGCACAATAATAAATAAATGTACTGCTGACAGTCAATATTTGCCTTTCTAAAAAAAGTCGTACTCTACCTTATTTCTATGGGTAGAATAGAATATTCACCCAAATTTTAAAATACAAAAAAAAATTTGCCCTAGTCAATTAGGCTAAATTACAGGAGGTATTTGGTTCTCATGGATATACATGTATATATACTTCTGATATCATGACATGTTGTATCATGGCCGTGCATTAATTCTCACTAAATGCATTTTCCTCTGCAAAAAGACCAAAAACATACAAAACTTTAGCATGTGATTTTCATTTAGAGAAGAAATGCTATGTTTCTGCTGCATTTTGGTTTTTTATTTTTATGACATTTTGGTTTTATTTTTACATGTAAGGCAAATCATTCATCTATATTGTGGGGGCCTGAGTGGCCAAGCAGTCTCAGGCACACGTGTTAACAGATCACAAACATCTCACCCATGTCCATGTGGGTTAATTTAAGCTTTGCTAAAATAGGCATGTGAGAAAGCCTTCCAGTACCTTCCTGTGAGTTTGTGGTTCTTCCTGGTGTTTTCCCAGGTTTTTCTCCTCCAAATAAACTGCAGTGGTGTCATTAGGTGCCAGGGTCCTGGGTTTTACCCCAACAACTTTGCTGCTAACACCCACCCAGATTCATTAAATCAATAATTGTTTCTGAAGATAAAAAAAATAAATATAAAAACCCCTAATTTTTCTCAAAAACCATTGTACTTGTAAAATTAATGAACACAGTGTACTGGCTGCCTTGTATAGTCTATCATGTGCCGAAATATGGCATTCAACTCACAAAACCAAATCATTACAATATTGCCAGCATTCTTCACCTGCAATTTTTAGTATGAAAATTTTTTGTTTATGTTGTAGCTGTGTAGGGTAGGCAGCAGCTACATTGGGGAATTAGCTGGTAGAGCAAACAAACAAATGTCTAGGCTACATATTTCTTTAATGGTTTCATTTCACTGTACCAAATTCAAATTCAAAAGCTCCCCCTAACTGAACTGAACTGAACTGATAAGAATTCAGGTCGCCTATGCAACTGGTGCTTTCACGAACGGTTAAGTCCTGAATGTCAGGATTTTCAATTGGTCAGGACTGTGGGAACAGTGCCACCACAGTCCTGCTTTTATGTATGAATGTCACACTTTTTATTTCTAAGTATGTCCAGGCGAGGAAAGGAGGAAAGGTACCCGCGGGATGCGAAACACCACCGGAAAGCGGTATGCCCAAAAACGGCAGAGCGCGGTATGGTCAGATCCAGTCCAGTTATACTAGTGGACAAATACTGTTCCAATGGTGTGTAAGTCACTCGTGTAATTTTCCAAATCCATCAAGTTGTATAATTTTTATTATTACTTTTAGCAAAAGTTGGAATTTTGTGTACATGGTGTACTTTTGTTTTTCAAAATAGTACCAATCGGCTGGGTGTCAGGCACCCTATGTATGTTTGTGTCACGCCGTATTTACTTTAAGTCATTAATTTTGATGGTGGTATGCAAAGGATCAGATCAGGGTTATGGGGATAGAGCTGTTATCAAAAGAGGACTTCGATAGCCAAAGGAAGAACCTTATATAACTAGGCAATTTGAAAGTCGATGTCTGGTCTTCTTCTTTTTCCTTTCTAACCATTTCTGCCTCTGTATATATATCAGCCTAGTGGACTTCACAGGAGACAGCCTGACATCATATTTCTATAACTGGCTTGATTGTTTCTGGTACACAGAATCTGTGTTTCCTACATTAAACTAAACATTTGATATGTCACTAATGAGTTGTCCAGAAGTTGAAATGAAAAAATATAAATGATTGCAACATATCTGATCACACTTGCACTCACTTTCAACCTCTCCTAAAAATTTAAATGTTAAATAAATGTAGTTTATCTGTAAGGGTTGGCAAAGATTGTCAGAGTTCAAGTAAAAAATATCTATTTCTTTTAAATCTATATATAAGTTACTCTTGCTAATGAGAGAAACTTAATTGACCATCTTGTCTCTAACATCATCAGCATTTTCAAAATCTAAAACTAATTATAAGTCCTGTAAATAATCATTTAATTAATTTGCATAAACACAAATGCCTGTTGTTCTCACTTACTACATAGACCACAGAGCTAGACCTGTTAAACCAAATGATTAATGTCCATATGGCCATGGGGTGAGTGTGCAGAAAAGATTCTGCTTGTATTGTTTTAGACTGCAGAAGGTAGAACATTTCTTGAAATGTGGATTCTATCCAATATGGCTATGTACAAGACTAGAAAATTGGAAAACAGTTGAATCATATCAAATGTCCCTACTACATTTATATAATCTCAGAGCAAAAGCTGCATATGACCATCTTGATAGGTAAAGTATACGTCAATCTCTATATCACCATGGTCTGAAAGCACACAATTGTACTCATGTAAGAGCTTCATGGTATGAATAGGAGTAGTGATTTCAAGATTGTAAAGATTCCTGGTGGCCATAGTGGTGGTCAGATCAGCATTATTATCATTTAAAACCATCTAGATGCCAAAAGAAGTCTTTTTTTGTGAAAACTCCATGCTGATGTGACTTTCTGCATAGGAGAAGACTTTCAAGACAGCTGCTGTGGTGGCCATATTGCATATCAAACCAATACCATTTTCGTTCAAGGCCAATTAAAAAACCATTAAGTGAAAACACCATGTAGCTATGTATGATCATTCCTTCAAGAGGAATAGCAATAAAATTGTCAAGCTGGCCACTGAGGCACTCACACTGGATCTACAAGCAGTGTCATCATCATTTAGGACCAACACGATCTTGGGATGAATGTACATGCACAGTTTTATTTAAGTCTTCCATGTAGTTTAGGAGGAGTAATTATAACAAACTTGTGCTAATAGATATATGATAATCAACAGGCTATTCCATAAGATCTTTTTGCGAATATGATCAGTAGAACTAAAATAAGTGAAGTTTCTATTTGACAGTGGTGTACAGTATTAACTTGAAACCAAGTCCCTGGAGGACTTGAAGGTGGTGTAAATATCCCAACTTCATTTTTGCACTCATAAGAAACTATATGGTACTGTATGGTACTTTTGTTCAAACTTATCCACAGAAAATGTTGAATTTTTATTTTCTCACTACTGAAAAAAATCTTTCTGCCGTATAATGTTGTATATTCCATGCATTATGTACAAGGCATAAAATGATGCAGCTTCACAAAGTCAAACTTCATCATGCATTTCTGACATTTTTAGTTTTGTTTTGCTTGCTTTACAAATAGCTTATCCTTTATGGAATCACGTCTGTGTATTGTCTCCTGACTGGAAACAAATTCAGCAAATAATATGCAAAATAACCGAATTAATATGCAAAATATCCTCATTAATATGTAAAATAACCTTATTAATATGCACATATTTTGCTCATTATTCAATTTCTCCAAGATAAGAACAGGTAATTGTTGACTTTTTGAGGAAATTTAGTTTTTATGACAAAGTCTTATGCAATATTTTAAGGATTTTATATTTTTTACTTTTGTCTTTTATTTTGTACATTTTTTTTACAGTTTTATTATCTATACCTTCTCTCTTTGTCTCATTGTACTACATGTTTCAATTTATTTACAATGGTTTATTTTCTTAAAGTATTTTGCAATTCTTTCTCTCTTCATATTTCATTCATTCCTACATAGCCTGTACAACAGACCCTATATTAACATAACATTACCGCTGCCAAAAAATTATGGTCTCTCAAGACAGGTGGTCTTTCCTTACAGGTCAAAACACTATATATAACCATTGTTCTTTTAAAGAAATGAATATCTCTTAACTACTTCCCTGATAACATATCCATATAAAAAAAGGTGCAAGAAAATAAGCATGGGAAAACGCAAGCTGCCCTGTGATAGAAAATAAGAAAAATATAAAAATTAGGTTTTATAATAATGCACAAACTAAAATCGACAATAAAAGTAACAAATTTCAAAACAGGATGTGTTTGTGGCGTGGGCAAAGCTCTGGGCAGAAGATACTGTAAGCTGACTTTAAGGTACTGTATAATTTTATGTAATGAAAATGTTGCTGATTATAAAAAAATTACAGATTTATTTCTAAAAAACTGAAATAGACAAATTTTCAATAAATATTTCATACATCTTTTATATACTTAGGTGTGAAATACAGAGACATATTGGTGAAATAATGTTCATGTGTTTTTAACTCCTATATCTTCAAATGTGAAAAAATATATTCTTATATTTTCAAATGTGAAAAATTGCATGTGAAAAATATAAACTGATATTTTCATATGTGAAAAATATATTCTTATATTTTCACATGTGAAAAATATATTATAATATTTTCACATGTGAAGATATAACATTTCTCATCATGCCATGTGACACTTGATTGTGTATGCCTGCAAAAGTTTTGCCAGCGACTGAGCTAAAAGTAGTACATTGTGAGCTAGAACAAGTAAATAGAAACTGCCATGAATTTCAGACATGGAAATTAATAACTGATAAAGAAATCTGACTAGATGCAGTTCACATCTCTTTGAAGTTTTGTCCTTGACAACAATGAAAAATCCACAGTGATCCATTGCTGAATTGGACTTGCATAGGGTCCAATTGTCTACAAAATGACAAAAATATAATTTGCTGTTACTGATTAGGTCAACCCAATCCTACTGCTTTCTTAAGTCATGTATATTTATATGATCAGACTATGAAAGTGAGGTGAATTTATGAAATGGGGTGGGTGGGAAGTGTGTTGTCACCAAGAGTGCTTATAATCTATACTTCGATTCTGGAGTAAGTTCAGTATATACATGTAATAAAAACAAAGTTTTCTTTTCCTACCTTAATGTAACCACATATATTTCATCATGTGGTACCAAAAACTATATATTCTGACTCATGGCTTTGCCACTCATTAAAATATCAGTTTTTGATACCACTCAATGAAATATATCCGGAATTAACACTGGAACAGGAAATATCCTCTATGTATTCATCATGTAATTTGCATCTTCCATGCCTTTTAATACATGGTATCCTTGTCAGACTGCAAACAAATGGTTTTTGATAGTTACTGTTATCAGCCATAAATTGTATCATGAGTACTAACCAGCCTATCTTGTGTTTCTGTTTAGTGCTGTGCCCTCCATACGGCACAATTTAAAGAAAGCTGCACATGTGTGTGATTTAGATTTTTAAAGTAGTGTTACGAATATGTAATTAAATTGCTTGTGTGTTAGTTTTAAAATTCTTTTTAATTTTATTTTTGTTTCATTACATTTTATTGTAATGATTATTTTCACGGGATTTGATATCATTTTCAGTAAGTTCAATTTGTTTAGAACGTAAAAATACTTCTTCAGCACTAATTTAACTCACTTTGGTTCATAGATTTTGCAAACATTACGCAAAAAGGATTGGCTATTGTCAAGGTCATTTTGGCCTGCATGTTAGATGAATTTTCAGTGTGAGAATTTGATTCTTAGATAGGGCTATTCTTGCATACGTGATAAATGGCATTTTTTAATTATGCTGTTCAAATGTTAAGAGACCACGTGACCCATCACGCGGGAATGAAATGACGTTTTAGTTGAGTTAAATACTCTTTCCGAGAACTTTCCAGCCAGTCGTATTCTTAACACCTTGAAGGTACAAGGTGTTTTATATTGTTGATGCTGGCTTGTTCTGAAGTTTTTCTATTTTTTGGAATTTAATAATTTATTCTCTGGAAAACTAAACAAGTGTACTTTTTATAAAAGTTCTGGAACAAAGAAATTCAGTGGAAATTTATTCTGCAGTTTAACAGAAACATTATAAACTGTGATTCAATCGAGGATCTCTTACCATCAGTACAGACATCTGACATCATCGCCTCCATATTGGAATTTCATCGAGATTCGAACCTGGATTCTATTAGAACTGTTTAGTGATAGGACTTGTATTTTTTCAATCTTAGGATTAAATTTTGGATTATATTCACAAACTAAGTCCTATTTCCAATTTTTACACTGTTTTCTAGGGAAATAAATTATTTTGTTAAAATATACAAAGTTTGTTGGCTTCACTCTTTTCTCTTGTTATTTTTGTACGAGCCTACACGTAACAGTAGCTTTAACACTTTTTTGGTCATATCGCTACAATATCTGCATTATGACAGTTTATAGTTATGTCTAGCATTGGGGCATCATGCCGCAGACATGTAACATCATGTCCCACCCAATCACATTATCCTGACACCAGGCCAACCAGTCCTAAGGCTAACCTCTCAATACTGAGTGCCTACTGAGGTAGCTGTTAGTTCTATTTTTAAGTCTTTGGCATGAGTCAGCCGGGGTTCGAACCCATGACCTCCCACATCTGAGACCAGCGCTCTAACCACAAGGCCACCAGAGCAGTAAGAAAGCTACGATAATTTGTTGCAAACCTTTAATATTCAATTTAACCAAAAGTCAAGTGAGTACATTCATGTCTGAAAAATTATCAGGTAATCTGATGCACCAAATATATATATAAAAATATAAATGTATAGATGTTTCATATTAAAATTAAGTCATTCTTAAAGCTACTATAAATAATAACAAAGTTAACTGAAGCTTTCCCTTTCATTATTAATCTGGTAATTTTTTACCATCTGGTAACTTTTTTCTTCACTGAGGTAAAATGTTTCCTTCACTCATTTAGAATATCCTGTTCATACATTTAATTGTGTGGCATACAAAGTAGTTCTGGAACAGCCTTCAGGGAGTTAAATATTGCAAGGGAATAACTAAATTTAAGCTGGCTTGTTCTTTGTAACAGTGTGTAGCTCCCAATGATTGTCAAGTTAATTTTCTTTATTCAGATTCAACTCTATACCAAATCTCGTCACAAACAATATTTTACCAGGGTTTAGCCAGTGCTTCATAATAAATCTGTGTGTGTGTGTGTGTGTGTGTGTGTGTGTGTGTGTGTGTGTGTGTGTGTGTGTGTGTGTGTGTGTGTGTGTGTGTGTGATTAGGAGTTTTGAAGTAGCTTTAAAAAAATTTCAGTCATTTCACTACAATGTCTGCAGTGTAGCAGTTTATAGTCATGTCTAGCAACAGCATCATGCCACAGACATTTGGCATCATCTTCCACCCAGTCACATTATTCTGACACCAGGCTGATCAGTCCTAACACTAACCTCTGAATGCTGAGCACCCAGCAAGACAGCTGCAAGTACCATTTTTATGTCTTTGGTATGACTCTGCTGGGGTTTGAATCTGCAATCTCCCACATCTGAGGCAGATGCTCTTAGGCCATCGGAGTGGTCCTAATAAATTCTTTTGAAAGTTTTACATAATTTAGAAAAACTTTGAAACAGATTTGTTGTCCTTTCAATTTCAGGTCCATCTCTACCCACCTGTTGAGAACTACCTTATTCTTCAAGCGAAATTTACTTTTGCACTAGACATTTTTCCATAATTTTAAAACAGGAACAATTAATTAGATATAACAGTCTATAGTGTTTTATGAAACAAATAAACTGATCATTCTAGTCAATTTTGGCCCCTGCAAAAGGTATTGATGATGATTCAGTATACTTAGTTTTAAAGTGGGATAAAAACTGGATAATTGTTGATCATCAAATTGTTTTAGCAATTAATAATTCATTAATAATTTATTTATTGATCTGTTGGCATTGTGTTTTGCCAAATATCTTTTTGTTTTGTTCAAACAGCTCAATATAAGAAACTGTTATAACAATATGAAAATGAAATGTGCCCAAAATCAATCACAGAAAATGTAATCAATTAAATGGCCATTTCACTGAAAGTGTAAGATGTTCTAATATTTTGTACCAAAATAAGAAATCTTCTTCAATACGATTAGTTTTTTATATTTGCTTGTTCAAACAAAATCAATTGTAAACATAACCACATATTTATAACCCTCAAAAAGCAAATGTAGAGAGGATACTTGTTTGAAATGAGTGAATAATGGACACACATACATTTCCCTCAATAACAGAGTCCAAAAACATGGACTGCACTATAAGCGGGGGCTTTGAGTTACCAAGGGACTCCAAAAATAAGGGATGCCATTCCCGCTGGACATCGAGAAAACTGGGGGCAGGGTGGGGGTAATGGAGCTGTTGAATGGCTGATTAATTGTTTTGTAAACACATTGGGAATAATTGTCAATAACGAGCATTTTCTATCAAAGTTGTTAATTTTTCAACATAAATTACCTTCATTTTCCAAGATGCCTACCCTCTGAAAGATTGTTAACATCATTCCAACAACCATCATGTGTACACAAAAACACTGTGTATTACATCACTTTTTTAGTTTTTATTGATTTACAACCCAACAAGATTCCGGTTTTAAGAAATTAGGGACATTTATCTCGTGAAACAACTGTCAAAATCAAAGCTCTGTTTTTTTAATTTATTTTATTGTATTAGTAAAATACTGATGCCATGATTTATTTGCAAAGAAACTTCTTCTCATCACTGGGGAAATCTCTGAGTGACAATTAGGAAATTTTAAGTTAACTACAAACTTGGAAACTTGCTTCTCTACAAGTGAAACTGTGAAACAAAGCTTTTTATTTCATCATGTAATCATTTCACTTGGTTGCCTTGCTATCTTTGATCACATTTGTGAATGAGTAGGCTAATTTAAGTTAGTTTAATTACATTTCTTACATAATAATATTTATAACAGTGATAGCTTGATCTGCTGAAAGGAGTTGACCTGACACGACCAATTGACAGCTAGCTCTTTTGGAGGTAGGATTTGCACCTCTTTTACCTTCTCTTTTATTCCAACCCCCTTTATTTGATTTTGATACAAAAGATGTAATTAATGTGATAATACAAAGCAGGTCTATTTTTAATTCATTGCAAAAAATACAACAAATACTTCCACAAGTCAGAGATCAAAATATAGTTGCACTTAATTAGGTTCTCACAGTAATACTTATATGGTTGTAACGGTGGATTGCTGTTTTTCGTGTTTTATGCACAACATGTTTACACTTAAACTGAAGTAAATGATAGAATTAAAACATAAATTTCACCTGGCAAAACATTATTAAATTGGTATTTATTTATTAAAATGCTGCCACCAGTAGGCATTAGGGACATTTTCATTGATCAAAATTTCACTGAATTATTTACTCTGTTCTATGACTGTTGTTTGGAAAGTAAATTTACCAAAAGATTTGACTTTGTATTAAATGAGGAGTATTTCATGATGCTTATTAAAATTTTTGGGTACTACCCACCATTTTTAATGATAAAAGGAGTTATATATCAAGGTTTCAGTTACCAGTTTTGATCACAATTTTCTTCATGTACAATAGGAATCAATTTTGGGCATATTTTCTAGAAAAGAAAAGGGATACACGCGTGTCCCTGCAACATAAGTGGGCTTGCAAGTTATCATAAAGTGAGGTATTGAGGGAGTGGAGCATTTTCACCACAAGATGAAATGTTATTCACTTGGAGCAACCAACATACTGAAAGTAGATCTGTCGCTGCATTTCTTGAAATAATGGCAGTGGTCTATTGTTTATGTTCAGTTATGTTTTATGTATATTCGTACAGAACAAATATCATTTTTTTTTCAATGTGAAGAAAATATAAGCACATTATTGGATTTGAACATAGTTCGTCTTTTTGCAAGATGGCCATACTTACTACTAGGCTATGCAAGTATCCAAAAATAAATCAGATTTCTTGGTTATAATATTATCGATTCAGCAATGAAAATATTTATCTTATTTCACTCCAGTGAAATATCAAAATATTTCACTTGGTAAAACCAGTAATTCATTGTTTAGCATAATATAAAGTAAATAATTCTCTAGATAATAACAATGTTGTGCATAATTTAGAATCTTCCGCATCTATAGTACAATGCTGTCTGGCATTTCTGAGCATGTAAGGTTTATACCAAATCTGACCGATTGAAGAAAATAAAATACTGCAATGCTTACCATTTGAAAGTGACAATTGTCACCAGAATATTCTGTTCAAAATAATATCAATTTTGGACACAGGGGATACCACCCCCGTGTTTTCCTTACTCGCAATATGACGGCCTATTCTGCGCACAGCTTTGAAAAGATGTAATGTTTATCCATGGGGCCAGTGAAATATATTACTTTGGACTGTTTCTGTCAGCAGTTCAGTTGAGTAATTAGGTCAGGTTTATAGTAGTTTTACAAAATTCAACGTAACAATGCCAATAAATGGCAAGAAATATTAAGCAAACTAAACCAATCTTATAAGAAAGTTGGTAAAGTTCAACATTTTGTAAAAAAAATAATCTATTATATGAAAGAGAAACAACAATGAATAGGATGTAATGTGTTTATAATGTCTTCTTGATTGGGAAAAATTACTAAAGAATTTAGAAACAGACTATGCACTGGGGAATTTCTTGAGAATTTATGTTCTAGTGGCAAGTTGACATGTTGGGTAGCAGACGATTTTGTACGTGTGGGACAACTTCTTGCAAAATTGGAAACTTGGGTTAAAATGCAGCATTGTTTTAAGGTGTACATTTCCATCTTTTATATTATTATTCATTCTATGATTCTAAAAGATACATAGTAAATAGGATTTTCTGGGTTACTGGTTTAAGAGAGTCAAGGAGTGGGTCTTCATGTTGACATTTAGGAATCACATTTTCATATGCATTTCTAGTTGAAATGTGGGATATTTTTGTACACTTTATGAATATCACTTTCCTTAATTAAAGTACGATCATTCTTTCTTGATACAAAATGGATTTTTGAACAAAAATAACACATGATCCAACGTTTACAGAAATGACGTATCGTTGCGCAGAATTACCTGACATGCAGAATTGGCCGACATGGTGGTACATGTTAATTTCATTTGTTTAATATTGCAAAAGCTGTTGTTCATCATTGGTCTCTCAGGATTTAAATAGAAATTTAATATTTCTTTCTTCTTTCAGAACAAATTTGTTTTGTTTGTTTAGCACCCTACAAAACTTAACTAGGGATTATAATTTATTTGATTCTCTCAAAACTAAACTGATTTAAATTTTTCTCTGACAACTATTTCTTATATAATAATTAAATTGTTTAATTTACCATTCAGGTAAAAAATTAATACAAATACAGAGTGGACCCTCAATCCAAACTCTTTAAACCAGTTAGTCAAACATTTTTTGTATCCAAATGAAAATTTCTGGGATCATCTTCTTTCACCATCTTTCAGTGATGGTGTTGGGGAGCTGTTTGATGAATTCAATAATTAAGATTTCTCATCACTGTAATGAAATAAAGCTGGTTTGGTTTGGTGTTTTATAGCACAGCAACACAAGTAGATTATCTGGTGTGAAGGCATTAGAGTCAATTGCCTTGTCCCAAGTTGCACTGTGGTAACCAACAACAGCTTATCCATTAATAGGATTCAACCTACACCCTTTCAAATTTTTATTTATAAACAACATAATGTAAATATTTTTTCCAAGCAATAATGCCAGTACAGAGTAACAAATTTACTCCATCAAATGAAATTCACTTCAGCTAATTCATCAATCAAAATATTTCTTTTCTGACTTCTTGTCAATTTTTCTAAGTTCAGGACAAGATGTTACTGCTGAAACTTAAAGTATAATATATTTTTGGTCATGAAGTGAAAGGTGAAAAAGGTTTTGAGCCTCAATTTAAATTGACAATCAAATGATCATTTTTTAACCACCATCAAGCAAATTTGTCACGTAAACTGCTAGTTACACATTATTACATATCATTTATCAATTATTACAGGTGGAAAAAATATTTATTTCTTCTATCTTTTTCTTTAGTTTTAGTCAATGGCCAATATAGGAGGTTTCTGTTTTAGCTTATGTTTGAATCCTCCATACAGGAAAACTCCATATTTGTCTTTATGATTATAAATTTATACTGCCTTGTTGAGAAATTACAGTGTTTAAAGTTATGACTTGCACAAAAGCTGGTACCGGTATTACCTGTCCCTGATATGTATGATGAAGTGAGGTATTACATGTCCGTGATATGTATGATGGAATGATGCATTACTAGAACATATAACTTGCTAATGTGGAGAATGTAGTGTAGCTAATTTTTTATCCTATGGAATTTAAGAATATGAAATGACTATGGTCAGTAGTGTAATCAAAAGATTCAAAGAAAAAATAAAGAAAACAAATGAAATTTATTTGAAAGAATTACGAGAATACTGTGCATTAAAATGCACAAGTACACTTTCTATGTATTTCCTAATATTCATATTATACAAGCCACAATGAAAAAATAAGGATGTTAGATCCCTATATTTTATACAAGCCACATTTTAGTTTAAAAAATATCAATAACTCCTCAACAATAAATTGCAGTTCTTAAAAAATGGTACAGGAGGGTATCATATCCCCTTTTAAATATAACCCTATACTTACTTACATAATTTCGCTATGGTCTACTTGACATATACTGTGCTCCTTTTTCCCTATCATATATCTATCAAACAAAGGTTTGGTAAACAGGTGGCTGCAATTTAAATTTATATATGCTATGTAGGTGGACTTGTTTTTCAATATATTTTCTTTTTCTCTCTGGTACTTGCTTGTTCACTCATTTTTACCCCATGATTGCCTAAATGACTGTCTAAATTATTTTTAATCATTTAGAAGCATTTGTCATGATCTGAATGCTTACAATATGTTTGGAAAAATATCAGAATAGGTAGTAGGGCCTATAGTGAAAGTTTGTAATAATACATCTCTGTTTGACACAGTGTTATAGGTAGATGCCTATTTTCTACATCTTTCATCATTATGAAATTTACCAAAAAATACTACACAAAATCTCTAATTTTCACTTGACATGACCATGCAATCCACACACACAGACACAGAGACACACACACATTAGGATCTGGTTGACTTGCTCCAGAATGCCATCACATGTAACAGCAACCTCAGCCTTAGTCAAGGAAGGTAATGCAGTTGATTTTTTTATATAATTGAAATCTTCATTCATTAGAATAATTGGAGTAATTTGGCTTGAGTAAATTTAATAGCAGAAAAAGATTTTTAATGAACACAAAATGTTGCACAAAAGTATGATAAAGAAAAATTTTTAAGAATTCCTCCATAACTGACATTTAAGATATCTGCTTTTGAAAAATCAATACCCCCCTGCTCATTACATCGTGAGATCATTGAGATGATGTCAATTTTTACATCATATCACAGCACTATGAACTCTGTGAGAGACTGGCAGTAAAACTGTGGTTGTTGACTTTTCTCTTATTAAGTAATGAAAAATAATTTTAAAAAATACAACGTTAATAATCTCAACAATACTGTGAAATAAAATTATAAAGTCAATTAAAAGTGTGCAAGATCTTTGAAAATCTAGTGATTTACAACCTGCTATAAATTGGCTGCCTAAGTGTTCTATGTGCAAAACTGATGTGATCTCTGTAACATAAAAATTCACTCATCATCATTCCGTTTATTTTGTGTATTGGCAAGAGTGGTAAGAAAAGTATATGATCTTCGACCTGAATTTTTAAATACTCATTTCATCGGCAATTATTGACAGGGTACTTTTCCTCATACTCTTCTGGCCCTAATTTGGGATAGAGTTTCAAGTAACAGTAGCACAAGAAAATGCACACCAACCTATATTTTTAAGTAATTCTATAGTGCTTGGCCTAGTACAGTTTAAAAAATATTCATTTAAAAAAAAGCAAATACTCCACCATTTCACAAGTGATTATCTTTAACTTGTTTTGTTTTTTGGCTAATGATCTACTAATTAGAAAAAGATTCACTTAGCAATGGCCACAAAATAGGTAACTTCAGCAGTAAAAATCTGTAAATTTGCAGATAATTTAGGTATTCTTTACATTAACCATATTGTTAGAATGAAGAATGTGTGTGAGTGTGATTTGGATTTTTAACGTAACTTTAACAATTTTTCAGTCATATCGCTATGATGTCTGCAGTGCGGCAGTTTACAGTCATGTCTAGCACTGAGACATCATGCCGCAGACATGTAGCATGATGTCCCACCCAGTCACATTATCCTGACACCTGGCCGACCAGTCATAACACTAATCTCTTAATGCTGAGCACCAAACGAGGCAGCTGTCAGTATCATTTTTTTAAGTCTTTGGTATAACTCGGCCGGTGATCGAACCCACGACCTCCCGCATCCAAGGTGGATGCTCTAACCACTAGGCCACTGGAGCAGTCATTAGAATGAAGAAATTAATTTATTTGATTACATAAAATTAAATTATCCAGTCAAGTTATATATCTTACATACAATTCAATTAATTAATCCAGTTTAAAAATTCATGTTTAGCTTTTCTCTTAATTATTGTTAGAAATTCCTTTTTAATAAAACTTATTACAACATTTTCAGGACTACTTGAAAGACAAAATGATCCATCATAATTCATTCATCCTTTTATGTTGCTATTTTTATGTGTAAGATATTCTATAGTTTAGTATTCAAATTTGATCATGCAAATACTGTGTTTTTAGGTACATATAGGCATACAATATTTTTGGTAGCATATGACAACAACTCCAGATCGCACGCATATAGTCATGATATTATGCAGGGAAAACTATTTCACTACATTATTCTGCTTAATCCTTGATTAAAATCATTTTTTCCTCATGCAATAAATAAAATCTTACATATGCATTGATTTCAAATGATGCTTACAAATCCCTAAAACAATTGCAATCTTTAGTCGGCCTTGCTTCGCTCATCACGGCTGGAAAAAGAATAAAATTAAGAGTACTCTTGAAAGATCCTTCAATTGTAATGAGACCAGAGAGCACCAATTTCTGTAAAGCTAAAACATGTATTCAATGAGTCTGGCATTCTGCACCATTTGTAACAAAAATAAAATACCGGGTTGCATAAATTAAGTGCAATACGAATTCAGCCCCCACAGTGTGCACAATTTTAATACATCTGTGACTGTTACTGGTTTAAAAGTGCTTGTGCATGCACAGTGCAAATAACACAGTAGTAAAGTGCACTTCAAAATGCCAATATAAGCTGGAAGGATTAATCCATAAGTAAGCCTTGAATTAATTAGTACATGTGCTTACCTAGCCCCATCATCCTTTGTAGCCATAAGTCTTCTGACTGTATCTTTTGCTGCCATTTACGTTTTGAGAAGGAGATTTTATGCTGAATTAGTCAATCATATGTACCTTGCGATCATTCTGTGTAAAATTTCCTCAGTTTTAAACTACATATACTGACGTTTAAAAATTTATTCTTACATTTTTCAAACTTGTGAAGTTGGGCTCCATTTTAAATAATAACTTCCTTGCAGTGTATTGGAATTTAGGTGTTAAATGGCATAAATGTTTGCTCTGAAGCAGAAAAATTATCCATTAATTTCAGACAAGCCACACACATTACTCTGTTGTGATCAAGATATCAGAACATACTTTGGTTCTCCCACTTGCTTCATGTGAAACCCTTAAACCGCATGACTTAATTACATACCTGTAAAAGAAGGGTATAAAAACCATTGCTGTGCACATTCCAATTTTTGCAGCCATCTTTCTTGCATTTTCACAAGTAGATGACATCAAAATGACCTAGATTTGGACTGCTGACATGAACATGTTAGAATATGCACCAATTATTCCACATTCCAACTGTTATCCACTATGTTTCCTCATTTCACTTTGGCATGAACAAAACTGAAAATTTCTTCTTCTGTTTCTGATAGGAACTGAAAATTTCACCAGATGAAATGTGTGGAGATGATGAATAGCTTACGATCCGTGAATGTCTGTGCACCAAGTGCATACAAATACACCCATGCCTTATGTATTGTTATGTAACTTGGGATATTAATCTAAAGGAGCGTAATAACACAGCTGGATCGGATTTCTTAGCTGATTCAAATGAAAAACCTTGAATTATTTTTCAATGAAGCATATAAAGAGGCACCTCAGGGGAAAGCACAATTTTCTAATGAGCCTTGCAAGTGATGAATTAATTTTGAAACAGTCCATAATGAGAGTCTTCTCAAGATGAATTAGTCTAACAACAATGAAGTAATTTTAAATCACTGCAGAAGAAAAAAGTTAAAGAAGTTATTTACATTAATTGGGAAAGATGAATTGTTTCTAGAAACTCATGAATGACTGAAGTGCACTGTATTGGATATTATATATATAATACATTCTATGATATGTGTGAATATCTTGTACAGAATACTTTTCATGTCGTTGGAACCTCCGTTTTTCTGCCAATTAAAGTTATATCTGTTTTGAGTTTGGACTCAGAATTATAAAGTCTTCAAAATTCTATTGACAGTTTGTAATATTTTTTATGTTTATGGCACTCAATCAGCACTCATGGGATAATTTACTATATATACCATTTCAGTCACACTCATGGGATAATTTACTATATATATCATTTCAAAGTCACACTCATGGGATAATTTACTATATATACCATTTCAAAATCACACTCATGGGATAATTTACTATATATACCATTTCAAAGTCACACATACTAAAAATGTTTGAGGTCAGTTTAATGAAAGTCCTGATCCATGAAAGAATATTATACACAATTCACATGGAATTATTTAAGCTGCCATCATCATCATGAGACAGTTTATTTTTTAAAATGGCACTTTAACACATTAATGGTTATATCACGCAAAGAAAATGGGAGCTTAGAAGCACTTTTCCCAAGGACACACTGAGGCAGCTGACCCAAGGCTGGTCTGTACAGGTATCAAACCTAAAACCCTTGGATTATGAGTCTAATGCTCTACCACCCAAGTATTTATATAGTATATGTGACTAAGATGACATCCTTTACATCAACAAGATAAGTTATCCATTGCAATGTGTTGACATAATTTTATAGACATGACAAACAATTTTCATACTTAAGTTCTTTTCTTGTGCCAATATGTCATTAAGACAAGAAAGACCAATCAATTCATTATTATGTCTACATAATCATGCCAACACACTGCAACCAGTAACACATCATGCAGAAATAAAATATGTCTTCAAGGTTATGCATGATATAGAAACATCTCGTCATGATGATGGCAACTTAATACTTCCATAAATTTATTAGTAACAGTCAAAATTTTACACTTCTTATTCTGCCCACAATAATAATCAGTTAAAAATATTTTTAGCATTCTGATATAAAATTCTGCACTTTTCTTGGGACAGGACATTACTACACAATAAAATACATGTACCAACATTCAAACACTAAAGAAAAAAAAGTCAGAAAAAAATAGAGAAATTTTCTACCTCAGTTGTTAATACTGAGCAAGACAATTAAAATTGGAATTAACATTTATACCAGTACTCCAAGACCCTTTACCTCTTTTATGGTATTAATTATGAAGAAAAACTATGGTTGAATAATTTACAAAAGGGTTAGGACATGTATTTACTAATGTCAATGTTCTAGTGCTGAAATGAATAACCAATTTTACTTTTTGAATATTAAAAATTCTCTAACCTGTATGATAGTATTATTTGTATTAAATATTAATTCTGCCTACTATTATCAAGCATTCTCCTATAGAATCCAGGGATAGCACTTTCCATTCTGTCTGGTGAATATTTATAATATTATATATATATATATATATATATATATATTCAATCAGAGAACATACTCTTCTAATCTACTGAAAATATCACATTTCCATACAATTTTATGACCAGCAAATTCATGGACAATTGTTTTGAAAATGAGTCTGTTTTGCTGTAATTTCCAAATGACAACTGATCAAATGAAAGCTAAAATACATCCTCAAGGTTCAGATGTTTTGTGAAAGCTGGGTCTGATCAGGTGAGGTTTTCGGAGTCTGCACTGATCTTAACATTCAGTAGATGTGCTTTACATTTACAGTCTCAACATTCATCATGTGTGCTTTACATTTACAGTCTCAACATTCATCATGTGTGCTTTACATTTACAGTCTCAACATTCATCATGTGTGCTTTACCAATGCAGTCTCAACATTCATCATGTGTGCTTTACATTTACAGTCTCAACATTCATCATGTGTGCTTTACCAATGCAGTCTCAACATTCATCATGTGTGCTTTACCAATGCAGTCTCAACATTCATCATGTGTGCTTTACCATTTACAGTCTCAACATTCATCATGTGTGCTTTACATTTACAGTCTCAACATTCATCATGTGTGCTTTACATTTACAGTCTCAACATTCATCATGTGTGCTTTACCAATGCAGTCTCAACATTCATCATGTGTGCTTTACCAATGCAGTCTCAACATTCAGTAGATGTGCTTTACATTTACAGTCTCAACATTCATCATGTGTGCTTTACCACTGCAGTCTCAACATTCAGTAGATGTGCTTTACCACTGCAGTCTCAACATTCAGCAGGTGTGCTTTACCATTGCTGTCTCAACATTCAGTAAATGTGCTTTACCACTACATTCTCAACATTCAGTAGATGTGCTTTACCACTGCAGTCTCAACATTCAGTAGATGTGCTTTACCACTGCAGTCTCAACATTCAGTAGCTGTGCTTTACCACTGCAGTCTCAACATTCAGTAGATGTGCTTTACCATTGCCGTCTCAACATTCAGTAGATGTGCTTTACCACTGCCATCTCAACATTCAGTAGGTGTGCTTTACCATTGCAGTCTCAACATTCCATAGGTGTGCTTTACCATTGCAGTCTCAACATTCCATAGGTGTGCTTTACCATTGCAGTCTCAACATTCCATAGGTGTGCTTTGCCATCACAGTCTTAACATTCACCAAGTGTACTGTACAATTAGTCTTAACATTCAGAAGGTGTGCTTTATCACTGCAGTCTTAACATTCAGAAGGTGCTTTACCATTCCAGTCTTAACATTCAGAAGGTGTGCTTTACCACTGCAATCTTAACATTCAGAAGGTGTGCTTTACCATTACAATCTTAACATTCAGAAAGTGTGTTTTACCACTGCAATCTTAACATTCTGATGGTGTGCTTTACCATTCCAGTCTTCACATTCAGAAGGTGTGTTTTACGATCCAGTCTTAACATCCAGTGGGTGTGCTTTACCATTCCAGTCTTCACATTCAAGAGGTGTGCTTTATCATTCCAGTTTTACCATACCGGTCTTAACAATCTGAAGGTGTGTTTTACCATACCAGTCTTAACAATCTGAAGGTGTGCTTTACCATTCCAGTCTTAACATTCAATGGGTGTGCTTTACCATTCCAGTCTTAACATTCAGAAGGTGTGCTTTACCATGTCCAGTCTTAACATTCAGAAGGTGTGCTTTACCATTCCAGTTTTACCATTCCAGTCTTAACATTCAGTGGGTGTGCTTTACCATTCCAGTCTTAACATTCAGAAGGTGTGCTTTACCATTCCTGTATTAACAATCAGAAGGTGTGCTTTACCACTGCAATCTCAACATTCAGAAGGTATGCTTTACCATTCCAGTCTTAACATTCAGAAAGTGTGCTTTACCATTCCAGTCTTAACATTCAGAAGGTGTGCTTTACCACTGCAATCTTAACATTCTGATGGTGTGCTTTACCATTCCAGTCTTCACATTCAGAAGGTGTGTTTTACGATCCAGTCTTAACATCCAGTGGGTGTGCTTTACCATTCCAGTCTTCACATTCAAGAGGTGTGCTTTATCATTCCAGTTTTACCATACCGGTCTTAACAATCTGAAGGTGTGTTTTACCATACCAGTCTTAACAATCTGAAGGTGTGCTTTACCATTCCAGTCTTAACATTCAATGGGTGTGCTTTACCATTCCAGTCTTAACATTCAGAAGGTGTGCTTTACCATGTCCAGTCTTAACATTCAGAAGGTGTGCTTTACCATTCCAGTTTTACCATTCCAGTCTTAACATTCAGTGGGTGTGCTTTACCATTCCAGTCTTAACATTCAGAAGGTGTGCTTTACCATTCCTGTATTAACAATCAGAAGGTGTGCTTTACCACTGCAATCTCAACATTCAGAAGGTATGCTTTACCATTCCAGTCTTAACATTCAGAAAGTGTGCTTTACCATTCCAGTCTTAACATTCAGAAGGTGTGCTTTACCATTCCAGTCTTCACATTCAGAAGGTGTGTTTTACAATTCCAGTCTTAACATTCAGCAGGTGTGCTTTACCATTCCAGTCTTAACATTCAGAAGGTGTGCTTTACCATTCCAGTTTTACCATTCCAATCTTAACATTCAGAAGGTGTGCTTTGCCATTCCAGTCTTAACATTCAGAAAGTGTGCTTTACCATTCCAGTCTTAACATTCAGAAGGTGTGCTTTACCATTCCTGTCTTAACAATCAGAAGGTGTGCTTTACCACTGCAATCTCAACATTCAGAAGCTGTGCTTTACCATTCCAGTCTTAACATCCAGTGGGTGTGCTTTACCATCCCAGTCTTCACATTCAGAAGGTGTGCTTTACCATTCCAGTTATACCATTCCAGTCTTAACATTCAGAAGGTGTGCTTTACCATTCCAGTCTTAACATTCAGAGGGTGTGCTTCACTGTTCCAGTCTTAACATTCAGAAGGTGTGCTTTACCATTGCAATCTTAACATTCATAAGGTGTGGACCGCTCCTGTGTCCTAAGTGGTTAGAGCATCCACCCCAGATGCAGCAGGTTGCAGGTTTGAACCCTGGCCAAGACATACAAAAGACTTTTAAAAAATGGTACTTTCAGCTGCCACGCTATGTGCTCAGCATTAAGAGGTTAGTGTTAAGACTGGTCAGCCTGGTGTCAGGATAATGTGACTGGGTGGGACATCATGCTACATGTTTACGGCATGATGCCTCAGTGCTAGACATCACTATAAACTGCCACAATGCAGACATCATAGCGATATGACTGAAAAATTGTTAAAGCTGTGTTTAAAATCCAAATCACACACACACACACACACAAACAGAGAAGGTGTGCTTTACCATTCCAGTCTTAACATTCATAAGAGATGCTTTATCATTGCAGTCTTAAAATTCAGAAGGGGTGCATTATGATTACAATCTCAAGATTCATCAGGTGTGCTTTACATTAAGATGAACTCTTCACTGACCCAGCATCTAATAACAGCACTGCAAAAAACAAGCATGAATGCATGCATTCCAACTGCAAATCGCAGGTCTGCATAAAATGAACACAAAAGCCTAAAGTGTCAATGGATGCAGGTAAATGACCAAACCCTCGCAGTACTAGCCAGCCATTGTCTACAGATGTGACATCACACCCTGGGTAGACATGGTGCAATAGCCTCAATATACAACAATGGTTGCCCCCAGTCAAGTCAGTGAATCATTAAGATGACTACAACCAGAAGATATGGGGGCAAAAAGGGTGATTTTAAAGAAAATTTCAGAATCATTGGGGGCACATAAAGATTTTTGATGCTTGATTGATTGACAGACTGCAGTTTAGTCATATTTGAACAAAACACCAATGAGGATTCAAATGAGGCTTCAAGTTCCTCACACATAATAGCATCCACTCCACAGGATCTTTAGTGGGAATCAGGTCCCTGTGGCATTCGTAAAAGAGATTTACCAAATGACAGCAGAAATCTTGTTGATGATCTGGACAACTTTTATAACGTTCAAGAGATGTGTGGGCCTTCTGTGAATGAACACATTGTTTCTGATGTAAACACAAGTCACTGAGGAAAAAATCTCATGAAAGGCATGACAGAGGAAGTACAGGCAGAACAATGTGAATTTGTTTCAAACATGTTTTTTAGACTTAAGAAAGATGGTACAGAGTTATTTTGAATCTGAAAACGATCAACAAACTTGTTGAAAACATCATATCTAAATGGAAATGCTAAAGTCTGTCATGAAAAATCATTGTTGGTTTGCTTCCAATGATTTAGAAAATGTTTATTGTTCTGTCAAAATTTCCAGTTCATATGTTTACCAAATAGTTCAAGAATTTTCAAAAAACCTCTAAAGCTTGTACTATTTATTAAATTAGGCCTTAGAATTCATACAGACAAGTTGGTCTGGGGATGAATTAGGCCTTAGAATTCATACAGACAAGTTGGTTTTGGATGAATTACACCTTGCAATTCATACAGACGCATTGGTTTTGGGGATGAATTAGGCATTACTGTTCATACAGAAAAGTTGGTTTGGAGATGAATTAGGCCTTACAATTCATACAGACAAGATGGTTTGGGGATGAATTAGACCTTTCAGTTCATACAGACAAGTTGGTTTTGAATGAGTAGGCTTTACAATTCATACAAGCTGGTTCTTTATACAACACACTGCATTCAATTTCTTGGTTGCTTATTTTAAAAAGTTTACAGGATATGACAGGTTAGCACCTAAAAAAGCTACCCAGATTGCCAAAGTCTTCTTAGACCTATTACAGATTTGCCCGAGTTATTGGCCAAGTGGTTGCCAGTGAACTAGACGCTGTATTGCTCTCCTCTATTGCAAGACTGGAAATTGAGAAACGCAATCAGCTGAAACAGGCCATAGGGAACTGTCATCAAACCATGACACTAACCCAATGTATGACTATTCGGGATTTCCAACCAGGATCAAACAAATATTACACTGGTATATCGACAGTGCACATACAAGCTTTGCTCCTGTACATTATGGGTCCGCAATACCTGATCTCTGCAGTGATAGCTCAAACTTTGGGTGGGGTGATTATAACAAAACATGTATATTATCAACCAGAGGTCCTATGGATGAGACTGAAAAATTAAATCATATTAATTTTCAGGAGTTAAAATGCAGGTTTCATGTCTTGCTAACATTGGAGGAAAAATAGCTCGAATGATCTTGCAGGCTCCATTTAGCTACAGTTTATTCAAAGGGATATATTTCTCAGTGCCTTGTACATTCCAGGCAGAGATAATGTTCATGCAGACTGGCTCTCCAGAAAAGACAAATGAAGACTTAGAACAAATTTTGGAAAAAAGAACATTTATGCATCCAGATATAATCGTCAACTTTCTAAATATGTGGCTTATCTACCTGACAGCAAAGATTTTGCATCTGATGCATTCACATGCTGCTGGTTTGACTTTACTTGTGTCTATCTCTTCCCTCCACTCAGTCTCGGTTGAGTTTGAAAAAAAATCGCAGGCGAACGAAGCAGAGGGAATTTTGATTGCCTGCTTTGGACAACACAACCATGGTTTTCAAAGCTGAGTTAATCTCATCTGTGGGGAATACTACATTCTTCCATGGCAGAAACATTTTCAGCTGCCACAGGACCGGTGAAACATCACCATCTTCAGAAGACGAGACTGGAGGTTTACAAAATTATCAGGGAATTGTTTTTTATATCAAGGTGTTTCAAAACAGTCTGCAGATGTTATCATTGCTTCCTGGAGAGGTGCAACGCAAAAAACATATAGGACATGTATTGAAAAGTGGCTGCAATTTTGTCTTTAAAAAAATTAATCCAATTCAGGCACCTGCATATAGAGTTTTAGATTCATTGTATGATTTGTATGCAAAGGTTTTGATTTGCTGTGCTTTGAACACAGCTCGTTAAGCTTTAATATTTCCAACAATCATTTGTACCACAGGTAAATATATCTTAGTCAAATAGCTTTCAAAGAGTTTTTCCTGTCTTACCATAATATAATGTTACCTATGATGCTTCTTTATTATTATCTTAAATCCCTGTCACCTGAAAAACGTGAACTTAAAGCAAGTTACATTTCAAGTTATCATGTCATTAGTCTTGCTTACTGGACAGAGTGGTCAAAGTTTTCATCTCACAAATATTATGTATATAGATACAATGTCATTCTTGCCACCATAGCAGATTTTAAAATCAGCTTTACGCGATGGGCAGAATGCTTTTTCATTTCCCTTGAACTTGATTCCAAACAATGAAATTCCCATTTCCATCCATCAATGAATTTTGTGTGATATTTCAGTTGCTTAGCTTTTTAGCACATTAGCACTGGGAGATAATGCATATATAGTCATCTCGCCAAAAACGCCAAAGCCAAGCTGACTCTCTTCTATGCTGATTGAGTTCTTTAGTAATCTAACAATCAGTCTCTTTAATCCACTGTGAAGAAACCATTTTGCTTCTTGCAGTTATGGTGACCATAAGGACTGCCCTTTAGACCCCCAAATCGATAACATGAGGACTGCCCTTTAGACCCCCAAATCAATAACATGATGAATGCCCTTTAGACCCCCAAATCACCCAAATCGATAACTTTATTCCCTACGCAAAGGAGATGATGCATGCTAGATACACCACTCCCTTGATAACTCGCTCCCTAAAAACTCGTGAACCCACTTAAAACGCGGGGTCAGGCGTGGATCCCAATTTTTAAACCAGAAAATAGCAATAAACTGATCCCTATTAGTTGAACTTGAAGAAAATCGCAATCGAAATTGGTAACAGAAACTTGATATATCGCTCGGTTTATCGTCGAAAATGGTAGATAGGACTTGGAAATTTAATCAACATTATGAAATATCGACTTTTAATAAGAAGTCATATAATTTTCTTACATTGTTACTTGTTACATTTTCTTTTCAAACAACATTCTTAGTAAAGCGCAATTAACAATATTAAAGCACATTTCGATCAATGAAAATGTCACGCCAAGTGGAGGCAGTACTTTAATAAATAAATACCAATCAAATAAATTTTTTTTATCAATTGAAATTTGTGTTCTAGTTCTATCTTTTAGTTACTTTTAAGTGTAATCATCATAAATGCAATGTGTCCTCTTGTAAGTAAATGTAAAATGTGTCAATCTACTGTAACAGCTATGTCCGCAAGCGTTTCACTGAGAACCTAATTAAGTGCCCACCGTGTTTTGATATCGGACTAGCAGAAGCATTTGTTGTATTGTTGCATTAAATAAGAAGAGGGCCTCCTTTCCTATTATCATGGTAATTACGTCTTCTGAATCAAATAAAGCAGATGGAATTGAAGAAAAAAAAAAGTCAAAAGGCATACAAATCCTACATGCTTAAGAACCAGCGGCACCGGTCGTATGTCGGGTAACTCATTTCAGTTGATCAATCGAACACTGTGATACATTTTATTGTGTACATATCTAATTAAACTACCTTAAATTAACCTACTCAATCATAAATGTGATTAGAGATAGCAAGGCAACCAAGCGAAATGAGTACTTTGTAAACTAAAGAGCTTTGTTTCACAGGTACGGATTGTTGTGGGAAAAACGAGTTTCAGAGAATTCTTGAATTCGCACGTAGAAATATCCTCAAGCATTACAAGAAGTTTTACAATTACTTTTGCAATAAAATCATGGCATGAATATTTTACTAATTGAAAAATACAAAAATTGAGTTTTGACATAGATGATTGTCTCACAAAATAAATGTAATGTGTTTTTGATAAAAAGGAATCTTGTTTGGTAGTGTATCAACAGTTAGTCTGGTTCCCTGCTTCGTAGACTCCTGGTTTTGTGAAATACTATTACATATCACTCCGGGAACCAGACTAATTAACAAAACAAAAAGCCGTGACATAATACACGAATGTTTTCGCATACTATGTTTGGTTGATGAAACCAGCTGCAGTCATGTTATCGATCTTTCAGATGTTGGGCAGTTTGAAAATAAATGTGATATATAGATAATAACGAACAACTTCATCAGAAAAAGCATTTTATTGACAATTTTTCTCGACTTGATTATAAAATGAGGATTCAGATATTAAACAGCCCAGTTACCCCCCCCAACCCCGTGGTTTTCTGGGTGTCTAGCGAAGTTTCTGGAGGTCCCTCGGTAACTTGCGCCCTCGCTTACAGTGCGGTCTGTGTTTTTGGACCCCGATGTGCTCGAGTTATCGAGGGAGAGGTGTACTGGGGTTAAACCATTATGTAAAACTCATTTGGCCTTTCATCCATGTGGGCTAACAACACAAAAATAGAGTACTGTATGTACTCGTTTATAAAATGAGTCTGCTTGCAAACTACACAGACCCAGATCTGTCATTACATAATGCACCAGCAGTGCAGATTGTTAGGAGTAATCAGTAGAACAAACAATATAGATCTTGATCTGCAGGTGCATTATGCTAATTGTTTATTGCAGTTTGACACAACTTATAAGCGAGTATGGATGGTGTTTAGTAATGTATTATAATTGACTTTGACAACAAACCAAGAATTAAAATCAACTAAAACAACTCAAGTAGAAAAAGACAAAACTAACAGGTTCATTTCGATGGGATCCATGACAATTATCCATGCTATAAGGGGCATTGGTATAATGAGGCACTTTACAGCAAGGTATGACTGTATGTCTGACTTTGACTGCTTTGTCTGTCTGCTAAAGCAGATGAGACAAGCACTCTTTGTCCTAAGTAAGGAGCAGGCACAAAGGTGCTTCTAGCTAACATTATTAGTGGAAATTCAACATGAATCATAAAAATGAAGAAGGAAGGCTTTCACCTGGATTTGCACAGTATAAAAGTTTTCTTTGAAGTCAGAAACTGATTGCAGGTAATAAATTTCAGGTTGTCAGAAAGATGCAAACCAACTTTGAGCCAGTCTAGTCTAGCCAGAGTTACAAAGACAAGCTAAAAATCTGATGATCTGTTTTCAACAGAATTATTGGAAGGCAATAGTGTGTGAAATTAAATGGAAGTGAAGCCAGATGCGAAAGATGAGAGATTAAGTGAGACACTATGGATGGTGATAGTGTTATGAATTATAAGGTATCTGTTTGCAGAGACATGTACATTTAAGTGTGTAGGTGATGTGTGCATATGTTAGTACATACATGTATGTATGTATGTGTGGGGTGGGGGGGTGGGGGGTGTGTGGGTGTATGTATGTATGTATGTTTTACAGCACAGTAACCAAAGTAGGTTATATACTTCAAAGGCTATTGGAGTATGGTAGCTCACCCAGGTTGATCTGATTGCAAGGTTTGATCCTGCGCTCCTTTTGGTTGCAAGTCCAGCATGCTAATCACTGTGATACTGTTTTTTCAGTCTCTATTAGTTGCATATTCTACACAGACTGCGTCCATAGAAGAGAGAATAATGAAAATAAGTACTGAAATGTTGATGTGGACCATGAACATGTATTTGATAAGTGAAATAATACATGCAGTAAAATTGAGAGCAAAGTGCCTTTTCCAAGACACATCAAGACAGCTTACTCAGGTTGGACTCGACATGTATCAAACAACTGCAACCTTTGGATTACAATTGGGGTGCTCTACCAATGGAATAATCTTGACTTGACTTGTAGGTGAGCATATACCGTAATTTGTTTGTAATTGGATGAACATTATGCACCAGTATATACAGTAAAGTATAGGGAGATGTAGTTACTCTGTTGGTCGAGTTTCAGACTTGTAATCCATGGGTCAATAGTTACTACACAACCAGGCGGTGGTGATGGATGCCTTGGTATGTCCTTGGGAAAGATACTTAACTACCCTTTCCTATGCATGATACATTCAAGAATTTGTTGAAAGTGCTATTACAAAATGACCAAGCCAAATTTACTTGACATTCTGTATGATGAAATGCAGTATATTTTATGTTCTCTGCTTGAACTTTCTTCAAACCTTACATTAGCCCACTTGTTGCATTAGTCATTTTTCATTTTTGCTGTTGATTTAATTTTATATTTATTTGTTTAAAAGAGGATTAAGGACAAAGTATGATGATGCATATGTTGACATTTAATCTCAAATTTATAAAAAAAAAAACTGATACCAAAAATTTTTATCAAAAAGTGCTAAAGTTTTTCTGGTGTTAGCAGCATTTCTTCATAATCTGGCAAAGAAGTTCATCTACTTTTAACCAAACCACTTAGTGATATTTGATGACTTTAAACCTAATCATTGGCATATATATTGGATTATGAATTGATACATCAAAATTCTTCCTTTTTTATAGTAGAAATAGTTTGAAAACTCTGGATTTATTTGAAGCCTTGTGCTAACCGAAAACTAGCAAAGTGTTGTGCATCCTAGAAAATGCTTACGAATGTGTAATGGTCAATCCTGTCAATAATCCCTCCCCCCTCATTTTAGGGAAAGAGAGAGAGAGAGTGAGAACTATGAAACTGACAAGATTAATCAAAATCTGCATGAAACTTGCTTGAACACTCCAGACATACATACATACATACATACATACATACATACATACATACATACATATAGAGAGATAAACACAAAAAACAGTATGGCAGGATAGATAGATGGATTCTGCAATTAACAGAAATTATAAAAGACTTAAAATTTCCACAAAATTAGCACAGAACTATTAAAATTAGCAATACTATCCTGTGATCATAATTAATGTAATGAACCATCACTTGAATAGTAAAACCCTTCCATTTACATGATGCCTTAATCTCTGCTCAGTTTTATTTACCATATGTACTTGCATATACGTCAAGTCAAACTGCAAACAACAAAGATCATGATCTACCATAAAATAAAGGGCCTGCAGATATCAGGGTCTATGTTGTTTGTTTTACTAATTACTCCCTAACAAACTGCACAGATCCAGATTACTCCTAACTAACTGCACAGACACAGATCTGCTAGCACATTATGCAATGGCAGATCTGGATCTGTGCACTTTGCAGTTTGATTCATCTTATAAACGAGTATATACTGTACTATATTTGAAAAAATCTAATGTGCATCGAATGATGATGATGTTGTTGTTGTTGTGGGGCTTAACACCATTTTTCAGCACACGATAGGCTATACATGGCAGCCAGTATTAATGGTGGAGGAAGAAACCGGGAAATCCCCGGAAAGAACCACTGACCCACGAGAAGCTAGTGGCAAGCTTTCTCACATATCCACATTAGCCGAATCCTAGACTCGAACCCATGCAGACAGAGGTGAGATGGCAGTGATCCGTAACGGAGAGCGCTTTAGACCATTTGGCCACTCGGGGCCCCCCGAATGATGGTGATTAACGCTGCAAAAATTATTACAATTAAGAGCCGATTGATAGAGAAAAAGATATGAGGATAGATGGATTGAGATAAATAAATAGGTGGATCAATAGAAAGATCAATGAATTTTCAAAATAAATGAAACAAATGAGAAAGAGAAAGATCAGCTGTATATTATCAGCCAGTAATGAGAGTACACAAGCAAAGCGAGCACACCAAATCTGTGCATCTATACAGGTGTTTACATAATTATGCCAATTATATAAAGTACATTTGTAAAATTTGTCTTTTTTCCTTTTTCTTGACTGTAGAGATATATTGTTATTATCCTTGTTAAATCTCATCATTTCTACCATAATGTTCTGGAAACACGATTGTTGTGCAACTCTACATTGTTTAAGAATGAGAATTCTGACTCAAGCATATTACCACTGCGTGTGGCCATTAGATATCCAACTTCATACCATGGTAGTAAAACTTTATACAAACTTTGAGGAAAGGCTACATTAGTAGGGCTGTCTAGAGTGGAGCTCTGCAGACCATGTCACACTTTGTGAACAACTGCCCACGAACCAAGTTCCCTGGTAAACTGCAGGCTCTACACTTTGCTGATGATGGTCACTGTTAAATGGCTGGGCATGCATTGCACACGATAAATTATAAATAATAGTAGGGGTCATTAACTTTGAAAAGCATCAAGCATATTCCTTTAAGGCAGATTTCTCTGTAAGTAATGCAAACATTTCAAGTAAAAAGAAGGTAAATACTTTCTTTTGAAGACTTGAGACTGTTAATGGTGGCTTAAATTTTGCTAAGTCAGCACATCAACAAATGAAGAATTATCAGACCACAAAATCTGTACAGGAAGCACACATAAATAACATCTTGCACATAAAATAATGTACCAAGTAATCAAATAAGAGTATTACATGCACAAAATTTGTGTATATCACAGAGGAATTTAATCCCTAACTCTAAAAGTTCATAAATACAATGTGTACTGCTGGGAATTCCCATGCTGCATTATGGCAAGCTTCATCAGTCTTGACCAATCACACTTTGCCTAGGATCACACCTCTTGTACCATAAATAGCAACATATGACTACATAATGGTGGATGTTTCTTGCACAAATTCGGTTTTAGAAGCTTGTCTCCTATGCTGACTTAATTTGCTTGTAAACTGGGGAAATCGGCAGACACACAATAAAATAGAAATGATCAATCTAAAGCTATAATGCCAAGACCAAAAAAAGTTCAAGAAAAGATGGTTCTAAGAGTTCAAATGGTTACATGCTGACATTGCAGTAGTGCATTTGTCTTGTGTACAAATAACACTCACCTAATAATAAATCATCAGCTTTTATATCAGGTATTATTAATTACCAACAGTTTGCCTTGCTATGGCACCAAAATTCAGACGATCATGTTATTGCCATGCAAAACAAGTCACAAAACCTATGTATAGATGCCTCCAAGAAGTGCGTAATTGAGAAAACTGCCCATCCTTAAGGCCCCTATAAGAACAGCACTATGGCTGCCAAAAGAAAATATAGCTAAAAGGAAGTTTTCCAGCCTCAGAGGTAGTCAACTTTTAAGTATTTTGTCTGAAATAAAGCCATTATGAAAATAATCATAGTTTAGATAATTTCAGCCAATCATGAAAATGAATATTATTAGAACAAATCAATGCTGTGGAATAATAATAATAATAATAATAATAATAATAATAATACATCAAACAAATTTCAAAGAGGATAAGGTGGTTCAGAGGGCCTGTCAAGGAATGATTAAAACTACTGATACTGATGTCCATTTTGTCTCAGCTAACCACAGATCAATCTTTTGTGCTGAATAATGTTTTCATCTAGTTTTACTTTATTTGAATTAGTACTCATGTCCTCTTTCTTTACAAACAAATATTAGTTTTTGACACTGTATCAGCCTTAGTTACTTATTTTTCCTGCTGCTTATTGAAACCCCCAGTTTTTGGTGCTGCACCCCTAACTTTGGGACAAATGGGGGATAAAAAAACACAAGCTTTCAGAACTTCTGGGAACACTGAAAGTTCATAAGATCTTTGTCAGGGTTCTGCATTTTTGATACAATAATCTCCAGGTTTTTTCCAGGTTTTCTTGAATGAAATTGATTTTTGCAAGTACATTTTTGACTCTTACTGAATGGAATTAATTTTGGTTCAGAAAATGTGCATATTTAACATCAAAAGCTGTTTGTATTTTGGGACTTTCCCATCTGAATTATGACCCTGCTCTAAGCCACAGTATGAATTGCTAGAAACAAGTTACTGTACTATCTAAATTCACATAAATTTGCATGCAAATCATTGTAATTTACAGAATAAAAATGATAACTTGACTCCGCTTGACTGCAAATGTTGGTATAAAGGAAAATTTTTAGAAAAGGGTTGTTTGAAAACTTTTGAATAAAAAGGAGGACTAAAATTGATCTATGCTGGTCTCTGGAAAAATGTCCATCATCACTTAATGAAGTAACCACTACAGCATCCGCCTCGGATGCAGGAGGTGGCAAGTTCGAACTCCAGCCGAGCCATACTAAAGACTTACAAAAATGGTACTAGCAGCTGCCTCACTTGGCATTCAGTATTAAGAGGTTAGTGTTAGGACTGGTCGGCCTGGTGTCAGGACAATGTTACTGGGTGAGA
Source organism: Megalonaias nervosa (assembly GCA_016617855.1). NCBI lineage: Eukaryota > Metazoa > Mollusca > Bivalvia > Unionida > Unionidae > Megalonaias > Megalonaias nervosa. The sequence continues at coordinate 154,696 of JAECUM010001472.1, forward strand.
CATGATGCTACATGTCTGCAGCATGATGCCCCACTGCTAGACATCACTATAAACTGCGACACTGCAGACATCATAACGATATGACTGAAACATTGTTAAAAGTACATTACAAATCTAAATTACACACACATGCACATGCACACACACTTTAAAAATACACTTATTACACCATTGCTTTTGCTCTTGCTAAAAAAAACCCAACCCACTGGTACCTTCCACACAAGTTTGAACCACTGCTTGACCAACAAGAGTATGTCAGATAGCTTGCCAGCAGCTTCTTGGGGTCAGTGCAGTACTTTCTCCACCAAAATATAGTGGTCATCATGTATAGCCTATCATGTGCTGAAAAATGGTCTTAACCCCTCAAAACCAAAAGAAACCACTGGTAATCAAGACATTAGTTTGAGGCTAGAAGTAATTTAAACTTGCTGTCTTCACTCTGAATATAATCTGAACTAGTGTTAAAAAAGTACAGGCAGCTTGCTTTCTTTGCGACCTGTTCTGCATTGACCATAAGGAAGCAATATAGGCAAAAGTAACAGATAACTGATATGCTGTTAATGCAAAACTGCACGCACATGTTCTCAAGCTGTGAATTACAAAGGTAGAGTAAGCAGTCAAGTTTTCCTCATCAAAGCTAGTTTTATGCTGTCAGGATGAAAGGAATGGTTTTCCTCTGGTTGGAGCCTTTTAAATCTACTTTCAATGTAATCTGACAATGACTTATATGAAATCCAGTCATTCTCAATTTGTCAAGGACACCCAGAGCATGGAATTTCACATTGAAAATATACCCAACATTTGGAAGATTTTTACATATTTAGCAAGGTCTGATAGTAAAATTCATGACAAACAGTAAGATGGGGGATATCAAAGGTTACTATTGATGGTAGTCCTTAACGTAAATTTTCATCACAATATATTTTTGTTAATGTTACATATGAAAAGTGGAAGAGGGGAAGATAAGATCTATTTTTCTCTATCATTTATCAAGATCATATCATGCAGACTGGTCTTCCTATCTTCTGCAAAAGACAAGGTAGCAATATGGAGCAGACTGATCTATAACCAGTCTACTTGACTAATCTGATTGCCTGAGCCCTACCATACAATCATGCTCAGGGTAAGTACCCAAATACCTCAAAACGCAGATGTACCTCAACTGGCTGAAGAGTGCTGCAACCTCTAACAATTCCAGGATGAACTCTATTAATTTAATCCATTAGCAGTTTAATTACAACTCATTATGAAGTTTGTCTGTCATTAAGTGGTGGCTGAAAATTCCTGGTGTTTCCCAGCTTTGGTCAATATGTGCAAAATTAAAGGGCTTTTCCCAGTTAGGAATAAACCTATTATTTTCCCTAACTTTTTCCCCCCTTTCCAAGAAGTGTGGGATCTCTGATATATAACTTCGCACCAATTCAGGTTCAGTAATGAAATCCTAAAGTTTTATATTCAGTCAAAATGGAATTCATGATTCAAAACTCAAGATCAAACAGGGATCTTAACTTGGGTCAAATCTTGATTAAAATAGGTGAAAACTAAATGCAACCCACATCAGTTTCATATAGCAAGAGGTTTCCATTTCAATCAATTAGGTTCTTTAAAAGTTTTTCAGGGAAAAAGAAATCTGTGATGTATGCTCAGCCATGGGTAACAATAATGCCTCCCAATAAGAAATGTTTATTATTACAAGTGAATAATGATAAGATGGTTAATAATGCAAACATTGTTGACAATGTTATGATACTATGATAAAATCAATGTTTTATTACTGATACTGTTGTGTTGGCAATTGTGTGGTGAAAATCTCTGGAAAATATCACCAACAGAAGAACAGAATTGTCTCTCAAGACAGCTCAAAAACAAGGGTCACAAAAAGAGAGATGAAAAATATGTATTCACGATCTTAAAGGCCAAAGCTACACTATAACAGGGAGTGAACTACCATTTTCTTCAACTTGCCCTTTATTGAAATGTATGCATTATAGATCCCAAAATCACTGTATTTGCTGGAAATGTCTCATAGCTGAAAACTGTCCAATGATCTTTGCTAACATCACACGTCAGACAACAGAAATTAAGTGCCTACAATTATTTCATGCACTTGTTTGGTCAGTCCATTTTCCCCAATTATTTGAACAATCTATATTAACAAAGCACAAAACAAGGTAATAATAATAATAATAATAATAATAATAATAATAATAACAATAATAGTAGTAGTAGTAATGACTTTATTTAGAGAATGTAACTCAATTAGTTGCTTGAGGCTTTCTGTTATGTACAATATATACAGTATATACAGCAAAAGGGGACAACAATTTGGATTTACAATGAAGAATTAAGTTATTCTCAAAATCAAACAAAGTTTCCAGCTCATAATACACAAACATCAGTGAGTACATACAAATACATAACCAATCATACTGTATTGAAAAATTCATCTTTAAAAAATATGCACATTTAGAAAAAAGCAGGAGGTATTTATTACTTAATAATTACTTAGACCTGTTTGAATGTCTTAAGATTTCATCCATTTAAGATAGTGACTATGAAAATAAGAAATGCCAGGAGCTTGCCATATGTCACTGTTGACGTGGACCAGTATACTGAAATCTTTGTAAACAACTCCTTCTTCAGCTTTGATGTAATTTTTATACTTCTAACAGACCTTAAATTTGGAGTACCCTCAGCATCTCTTTGGAAAAGATATTGCATAAGTAGGCAGGAATGGCTTTTTTGGACACTTTAATCATAATCTGGCCTTTCTAAAGAATATTCTTTCATATACTGATAAAAATTTTATGTAACTCATTGCATCTTGAAATTTTCTATACATTAATAAAATTAATTAAATGGCATTCACTCTTCTTGGAGTCTCAAAAGTGTTGTTACGTTTGAATTATAGTCATCAACTCCTAATTACATTACGATAGTCCAAATATGACTGAATAAAACTTTTATAAAGATGACCCTAAACTGAAAAGGAATGAATGTTCTGATTTTCGTAAGTATCCAAAGATAAGAATTAACCTTTTTTGAAACATATTTAATGTGAAATAGACCAGGTTAGATTGTTATCTAGAAATACACCAAGAATTTTATCATGCAAGGTTATCTTGAAGTCAACATTGTCAAATAGAACTTTGAATCTGATACTATCTCGTCTTGCTCTTTTTTGTTTTGTTTTAACCAGTACAGCATGTTTTTTTTTGTATTTATTATTATGCTATATTCCTTGTTCCATATGTCAAGTCTGTTAAGAGCATCTTGTAGGTTATTTTCAAGTTCACTTTTTGATTTACTTGACTATGATAGTGTAGTGACATCTGCATAAAGGTCAGTGGAGGAAAATGAATTTCCTATCATATGGGGTAAGTTGTTAATAAATAGAATGAAGAACAGAGGTCCAAGGATAGAACCCTTTGGTACTCCACAAATTAATATTGTTACTTTCAGAAAGGTGATATACTTTTGGCACTCCATCAGTTAAGAACTAAACCATTTTAAGGAGTTTTCATTACATTGATGGATTTTAAGTTTTTCAAGCAAAATTTCAGAGATACAAGTGCAGTTCTGCATGAGTGATTCTATTTTAACACAGACTGATTATCATAAGATTATAAGTGTTCAAATAGTTCATACAAGAATCATGTGCATGTTTTTTTAGCAATTTGGAAAGGTAACAACAATGAACGACAGAGATGGCTCTGTATGTATCCACATCATATTTTGTTCCTGCTTTATGCAGTGGTGATACCTTGGCAGTTTTCAAAGTCTCTAGAACTTTGTTAGATCTATTACTGTGATTAAAATTAGATGCTGTACCCTCTACAGCCTTTGTCTGATCATAATAAGTCCACCGCTTTTACAGTCATTAATTTTTGTAACATACTTCAACAAGAATTCAGGACTCATTTCTGGAATTTGAAACTTTACATTTTAGGGAGTTTTTCATTTATAGGTTGTTAAAGTTTTCCAGCAATTTGAACAAAAAATGTCATTAAAAATATTTCAGATATCAGCTGGATTATCAGCATAAATGCCCTTATGATTGTGAGAGACAATTTCAGTTCTATTCTTGTGAAAGTTCATCTACTGGACTGGTCATAATGCCCATATAACTGAATGATTGCCCCAGGGTTTTTACTACGAACAATACACCAGTCACAGAATGTTTTTTTTTTTTTTAAACTATGCTGTGTTGCAGTGTGTCTGCAAATTTAATGTTTGAAACAAAATATGTGCAGCCTTAGGCCCAGATGTAAAAAACAAAATACTAGTAACAGCAACTGTTCTTTTTACCATCTATACTCGCTTATAAGTTGAGTCAAACTGCAACAACAAAGATTGTGATCTGCCTGCAGATCAAGGTCTATGTTGTTTGTTCTACTGATTACTCCTAACGAATGTGTAGAGTTCCAGATCTGCTGGCACATTATGCAATGGCAGATCTGAGTCTGTGCAGTTTGCAGTTGGACTCATCTTATAAGCAAGTATATTTGGTAATCCTCCAAAACCGTTTTGGGACCTGATTAAAACAAAAACACTTCACAACAGGAATTTTATGGGAAATACCTTTAAATTAGGTTATGCAGTTTTGGAGGTTGCAAGTCAGCTTGGTGTCATTTAATAATTACTTGTTAAACAAAGTTTAATAAAATACTTTGTTGTGTGATATTGAAAAGCAGACTTCAAAACAAGAAACGATTTTCATAAATAATCAGTTTAAGAGGAAACCATTGTATGATGGATGGATTATACCAATACTAAAGCAGATGCAAATCCAAAAACTGAAAATGACATATTTGACAGTACACTGAATAATGAACCCTTTCTAATTTTGTTGCAAATTGTTATATCTTCTTTGAATACTGATAGTTCTGTATCAACTTCTATGACTATGTTGCTGTCATGCTGTTGTTGTTGTTATGGGGTTTAACACCATTTTTTAGCATAAGATAGGCTGGCGGCCAGTATAACTGGTGAAGAAAGAACCAGGAAAATCCCGGGAAGAACCACTGACCCAAGAGAAGCTATTGGCTAGCTTTCTCATGTACCTACACTGGCTGAGCCCAAGACTTGAACCCATGCTGACAGAGGTTGCCATGTTAATTTTAGGGAAAACTGCACAGCAGCAGCCAATGCACTTTCAGTGTGCAATGTATGAACCCACACAGACAGAGGCTGCCATAGCAGGAACCATTGTACCTTCAGTAGCTATGTATGCATCTACATATGTGTAGAAATTAACAGCAAACAGCAGAATTTTGGCTATATAGAGTAAAGTACAATGAGCAAAAAACAGACGTACCAAACAAAGATAAAGGCACAGAAGCGAAAAATCATTCAAATACAAAGTAAAATTTTTTAAAAAATAAACCACACTTTTTTAAATTAAGGCCTTCTCAGCTGGAAGGTCATCACAGGAAGCATCCCAAGACAAAAGGTTGACCCCATTAGTCCCTATTATGACATGCAGCAGGAAGCACCCCAAGACAAAAGGTTGACCCCATTAGTCCCTATTATAACATGCAGCAGGAAGCATCCCAAGACAGAAGATTGACTCCATTAGTCCCTATGATGACATGCGTCATGAAACATCCCAAGACAAAGGTTGACTCAATTAGTCCCTATTTTGAAATGTGGCAGGAAGCATCCCAAGACAAAAGGTTGACTCCAGTAGTCCCTATTATGATATGCGGCAGGAAGGATCCCAAGACAAAAGTTTGACTCCATTAGTCCCTAGTATGCCATACAGGAAAAAGCACTGGGTCAATCTACATGCCTAAGCCCATTGAATGATGATCATGATCTAATTTGCTGTTAGACATTTGAAACTACCAGACCCAACGGCAGACAGATGAAACTAAACAGTGAAGTGACCACCTGTCAATGCTAATTGGCTGGATAGAGGAAAGCTGATTCACCTTACTATCCCAATCAAATGCAGATACAGAATTGGTCAAATGCGTCATGTCATAATAGGAACTAATTAAGTCAACCTTTCTTGGATGCTCCTGTGATGATCTTCTCATGATTGACCAGTAAGTATTTTGTTATTAAAAGATTTTTTAAAATACCATTAAATAACCAAGTTCAACTACTCAGCCAATTGTAATTCATATGCTATGTATGATACATATATTTATATGCTAACTTAGCCCATTACTAGCAATTGACTGGTTTTGAATCTCTGCCTTAAATTTACCTTCATCAAATGACGTAAGATCTACTAGAAATCAGTCTTTGTAAAACAAATGCCCTCTCTTTTCCCCATTTTGACCTCCTAATATATTTCTGAGGGTAAGAACTGCCCCAATATCAGTGGGGTACATGCATTATCTTTTCATGCTTCAGGCTAAGTAGGTATGTGCATGGTTATAGGGTTCAAATCTTGATAGCTTTCATGTTAAAACCTAGGGGCTATGTCTCTCGTCCACCAGCTGCATATATAAATCTGTCTTTTGATTCCCAGTAATTGTACCTATTGATACAGGGTAGGGATCTCAATAGCTTCCAAGTTATGAACCAGGGGCCAAGTCCCAAGGTGGGGAGAAAGATCTACCCTGGGTAAATGTCAGCTACACCTATAAATTTGTCTTTTCATGTCTGGTAAGTGTATATATGTGGTTACGGTTGGGGATCTTAGTAGTTTCCATTTAATGATCCATGGGCTAAGTAATAATAATAAAGCCTTTATTTTATGAGTGTAACACATTATTAGTACAAAAACTAATTTCCCTTGTGGCCCTCAATTATCTACATATGTACAGGCAAATATATCAAATAAAGCTGCGAAAGTCCTGAGGGTATGCATCAGTTACATGTATAAATTTGTTTTTTCATGTTCCCACAGTGTATATATGGTTACATGGCAGGGAAAGACCACTCTTGCATGTTGACACTCTGGTTACTGATCGCAGAGGCTAATTTTCGGACATGCAAAATAAACAACTCCATGGAATTATCCCTGTGTTTTCAAAGTGCAGGGATATTGATATACAGTCCATCAAAAAAAACATACATATGTAATGTCCTTAAAATCTACCTACATTGTTTTATCTAAAGACAAGAAATTTTGATCACTAGCTATTACTCTGCATTTTCAATAAAGCAGGTGGGTATACTGTTAAACAGTCCATCCATATGAATTAACATATGAAATGTCATTAAAATTTTCCAATTCTGTTAAACTAGACAAAAGAAACTTCGATCAATTATAGTAGTATGGGTGTAAACTGAGCCAACACTTACGATCTTGCCCCTAAGGATGGGGATGGGGGGGGGGGGAGAAATTTGAATTTACATAAATTTCAAATAATTATAGATTTGTCTCACATGTCTGAGAAATGACCAGTGTGACCAATGTTGCAAGTGTCAGCACATCTTAGATTGGAACTCTTAGAGTCATACCCAGGCTCTTGCCCTACCCCCAGGAATTTATACCCTAGGTGATAAAACAGAAGCAAGTGAGTGCAAATACTGACTGGGCATTAAATGCTGACTGATACATGCAATTGATTTGACCCTACTGCAGTAGTTCTCAAACTTTTTTTTAATCACACCACTTGAACATTGCTGAGGGTCTTGGCAGACCACTTAATGATCTTTTCTTATGTTTATTGTACTGCAAGCTAACTATCATAAAGTACTTTGCATAAAAGTGCTACATATATAAAAAAAATCAACAATAACTAAAAAATTTTGTTCTACAAATAAAAGCACACAACTCATATTCTAATATCAGTAGTCTCTCTTTCTAATGCACTCGTTTTCTTGAGCAAAGCTAAAGTTCTCAATTGTTCCGCAACATTTCATCAGACCACATGAATGGTGCTTGTGAACCTGTGCCCTAGTGTATATCCAATCTCTCCTGGGTCATAGCTTTCACCTGGGCTATTAAAATTTCACCTGAAACTTGTATCAATGTATGTATACTTTAATGGACATGAAAAGGCTTGTACAATCCTTCTTACACACATGGTGTAGAATATGGAATCCCAGATGCAGAACTTTTTCTTATTCTGATTAATAGCATTTCTAAAAGAAAAATTAGGGTCAAATTCAATATGGCATACTGTGATTAATTGGACAGTAGAACATAAACTGACATTTTCTCACCTCAAGATATAGATAATAAAGAGTTAGTTTTTCACAATAACGTTTAAACACTTAACAGCAGTCAAATAACAGTGGCCAATACCATCAAAGTAATGTGGGGTTGGATATAGGATCAACTAAAATTGCACACTCCCCCCCCACTTCAAGACAAAAAAGAATTAAGCCAATCTTGAAAAATGGGGGACCAATCTGGTCATAATTGGGGCCTTTGAATACCCATCGGGTATCAAAAGTAACTAAAAATAAAAGCAGAACAAGAATGCTATAAAACTATCCCATTTTTTAAGTGGTGTTATTTTAATATGAAAACAGAAATTCATTTAAACTAGTGCAATCACTCACATGTCCATCTTTAAGTTTTGAAACAGTGCTGAATGTCTGAACTTTGCTGTTACAAGTGACTATGACTGAAATGGAGAATCTCCAACAACATATTCAGCAAAGACTTGTTCTCGGAAAGTCTTTTTCAGTTGATGGCAGTGATGTCTTCAATAAGCTCTGAATAATTCAATCAAATTGTCCTAATTTTGGAAGTTGCATCCTTCTGAACACATGTATGTATGAGTTACACCTTTTTATTTTGTTAAATCTTTCATCAGAAATGTTAAAAATAGACACTGCAAATATTGGATGAAGGCTACACAGTTTATACTGAGAATGGACTGTTCTTTGGTAAAGGACAGTGAGCAGTCTTTCTGGTTGTTGCATCAACAGCTTCCATTTGGTTTGAAATGAGAACAAGATGACAATGTTAGTGGCCACCCAGCAACAATCATATTTGAAATAATAATTTGATCAATGTTTTGTGCATTTTTGTCATGTTCTTGATGCTTTTTGTTTTAAAATTTTGTAGGAGGGGTGCAAAATGTCAGTAGGAGGGTAGGATAGGCCAATACAACAGGACACATTCTGTCAAATTTGGTCAAATTCTGTCCAGCAGCCTTTGACAAGTTATTATGCTTTTCTACTCTTTGTTAACAGAAGCTATATTTGGTGTCAGAATGACATCATTTGTACAAACCTAAAACCCCTTCATTCCAGGATAATTTCAATCAATTTCAGGAAATTCTGTCAAGTGGTTGTTGAGAAGAAGCCATTTAAAGGAGTTTCTACTTCTAGTAATCAACATCATTTGTACAAATTTGAAAGCCCTTAATATCAGAATATCTGTAGTCGGACTTGGTTCATTCAATTCTGCTGAGCTGCTTCCAAGAAGATGTTTCAATTTTTAAATTCTTAGTCATGGTAGTTGTATTGAACAGTAGATAGCATCATTTGTGTCATGGATTTGACCTTGGATTTGACTTTCAAGTGAACTAAAAAAAATGCATGATTAAATTGTTCAAGCAGAAAAAGTTTTAAAATGAAGTTCTTTTCTTCAGGTGTTAACATATTTTGGCACATGTGGTTATGGTATATCCTAATTTAATACACTAAAATACAATGGGGACACTGATACCTTTATAGCATTGGAGATAGTATTATTAACTGTGGTGCAATACAGTACATATTACAATGAAATCTATGATTTATGTTATACAAATCCGATTCTTACAAAAACATGTAGTTTCAGTATTTGCAGATCTTTTTTATTTATTCAGTTTTTTATATAATATTTTTAGATAGTGAGCTTTCCTACTAATTTACAGTGTTTACTGTTGTTCTTGTTGTTGTTGTTGTTGTGGGGCTTAACGCCATTTTTCAGCACACGATAGGCTATACATGGTGGCCAGTATTAATGGTGGAGGAAGAAACCGGGAAATCCGTGGAAAGAACCACCGACCCACGAGAAGCTACAGTGTTTACTGTGTATTTATTATAATTGTTGGAGACCAAGAACTAAGACAGTAATAAATAACTTCAAATTGTTTGGTTCATTAAAAGATATTCAATTGGTAACTCAAATAACGTGAAACACTCCCTCATTATAATGCCCTTTATTATAATAAATTCATTTTTATAAGGTGGATATAGTCAGAAAACCCATCTGGTTGAGTAACAGTAAAATTATACTCATCATCAACTTCATTAAAAGGTGCTCTCCCTATAAGACAGTATACTCTATGGCTTCCATGGATAGCATTATAATGTGGGAATTATGTAATGTATCGATAATACATATCATGCACTTTATAATAAGGTAGTCTCACTATAAAGTTGTATAGTCTTTTTCTCATGGACAGTATTATAATGAGGGAAGTCATTTTAAGTCAGTCTCATTAAAAGGCAGGATACTCTATGGCTCCCATGGTCAGTGTTATAATGAGGCAGTGCTGTAATATATAGATATGTATCATGCACTTCATGATAAGGTGGTATACTCTAACTTTTATGACAGTGTTATAATGCGGACTGAATTCATTATAAGGTGCTCTCATATGACCAAATGATATATAGCATGCATAGATAGCATTATAATAGGAAAGTATTGTAATGATTTCTGTATCAGAACCTCTACATTTTGATGTATATTGTATCATGATAATTGTATCATGACATTAGTGATACAAATTGTGATACATACCATATCATGACATCAGTGGCACAAATTGTGATAATATTGTATCTTGACATCAGTGATACAAATTGTATCATGACATCAGTGATATATATAGTGATACATACTGTATCATGATATCAATAGCAATGCACCGACCTGGTGCACCTCTCCCTCAAAAACTCGCAATGGAATGGGTTTATAAACACTGATGGTAGCACAGACAAGGGCATCAGACAGCAAGGTAGGCACTTATTTTGGTGAACAGTTGGGAGGACAAGGTTGTGGAGTGCTTACAACTTTTGCTGGTATTCGAGGATTACAATCTCCATTTTTCGATACAAATATTCATCTAATGGACTTTAACATTTCTGGATTTCAGATCTTAAGTAGTCAACTGAAGTCAATAACAAAGACCAAGTTGACACACAGTATTCACAATTTTTTTTTGTATCAGGAGAATTTGAATTGCTTCAGGTCAGAACATGTGTATCCATTGCAAACTAAAGCTAGAATTACACCCATAAGCCACCTGAGACAAACTAACTGACATGTCTGCACTAGTTATTTCAGCAAGACAGGGATTTTAAATGTCACTTCATAGGTAGCACATGGCTGTGTACAACCTAATATCATGTCAACTATTAAAAGCGGACACAAGGGAGTTGCACAGTCCTGGAACAATACATTCTGATAAAACAACAATGACAGAAAAGAAAGAAGCAATACAAAAAGGTGTCCATTTTATTAGACTTTGCAATCATATTTTCAAATATATCACTTAAACTTTGCAGCACAGTCTAGAGATAAGTCAAAAACAACAACTTAGGAGTTGTCTGAGTTGCATGAATTTAACAAGAAATTAGGCTGATCTAACATGATGCAATATTATTGTGATGTCAGCACCTTTGATATATTATAATTGGGTGAGAAAAATTAATCTGTTAATTACCTTGTGTTATCACACCAAAGTAAGGCCATTAAGCCCTCCAGAGTCTTCACAAATAAATCGAGCTTAGCTGCTGAGTAAGCACTTAATTAGGTTGCCATGAAAGTGCCAGCAGCCATTACTGCGACAGTCGGCTGCCTCTTTTTATGTTTTAAAAGAATAGGGCATGCCACACTTGTCTTGATTACAATCAAATGAAGAAAAAAAAGAGATTATGATCATTACTTGACAAGACATTTACTGGTATTTATTTCTGTCACTACTGCCTCCAATGCTGAATAGCCATTTCGAACATTTTTATTTATGAATGTTTTGTCATATAATGTATTGTTTCATTCAGTGAGAATTTTTCTCCAAGACATGATCTTACAATATCGTTTATTAAAATGTGCAACTTCAACTATAAATTCAGCGATGCAATGAACATGCATTTACCAATTTTGATAATAATAATAATAATGAGGACTTTGTATAGCGCCTAATCTTTAGAAGCTCTAAGCGCTTTACAACATTTGACAACACTTAAAAAACATATATAATGATGTGATTACAAAAATAAAAACAAACACCACGAAATTAGAAACAGAAAACATGCTGTAAATATTTAAGGTAAGGATACATTATAAGGATACATTATTAGGTCTAGCACTCTTGAATCAGATCACTATGTCTTTGTGTCTAAGTGCAGTGGGCAATTCGTTCCACATTACTGGGCCCTGGTATGCAAAAGAGCGTTGTCCATATGATTTCATTTTCATAGTGGGAATAATGAGAATACGAGTGTCAGAAGAGGAGCATAAGCACCTTGCAGGTGTGTACACATGGGTGAGGTCAGATAGGTATGTTGGACTGGAGCCTGTCAGTGAAACGTAGCACAGAGAACAAATTTTGTGTTTAATTCTGGATCGTATGGATAGCCAGTGTAGGGTAGAGAGCAGGGAAGAGGCGTGCTCTGATTGTGGTACTCTAAGGATGATCCGAGAAGCTGTGTTTTGAACTTTTTGAAGTTTCTGGAGTAGATATTGAGACGAACCAGACAGAATTGAGTTACAATAGTCCAGTCTTGAAAGTGCTAAGGAACACACAAGTGTTTTAGTGGCATCAACTGAAAGATACTTGCGAATGGAGCTGATGCGTCTCAGCTCAAGATATGCAGCCTTGCATATGTTCATGACATGTTGGTGCAATGAGAGAGTACTGTCAAGAGTAACACCGAGGTTTCGTACTGACTGTGTGAATTTAATGTTGGTGTTGCTGATATTTATTGTCTGCGGTAAAGGATGTGAATGAGAAAGTCTTTGTGTTGTAATCAGAATGGCTTCAGTTTTATCATCATTCATCTGCAGCTTGTTACATGTCATCCATGATTTCACATCGGAAATGCACCTCTCTACGCCTTGGATGGTAGCTTCAACTTCAGTTGGATGGCTAGATTTGTATATTTGGGTGTCATTAGCATAGAAGTGGTGAGACACTGGATGATGATCTATGACACTTGAGAGTGGCTGAGTGTATAGAATGAAGAGAACAGGTCCAAGAACAGACCCCTGTGGAACACCACAGCATAGATCAACTGGCTGGAGTGTATACCATTTGCGGACATAATTTGTGTCCTGTTGACCAAGTAGGACTTGAACCATAGTAAGGCCGTATCATGAATGCCAAATACATGCTGGAGACGGTGAAGTAATATATCATGGTCTATAGTGTCAAATGCTGCATACAAGTCAAGGAGAGTGAGGACTGTAATCTTTCTGCTATCCAGAGCAGAGAGAAGGTCATTGACTACTTTCAGAAGAGTAGTTTCAGTACTGTGGCAGGGCGATATGCAGACTGTACATTGCTAAAAAGACTGTTTGAATTCAGATGAGATACAAGTTGGGATAGAACAACTTTTTCTAAGATTTTTGACATGAATTGGAGATTAGAAACTGGGCAGTAGTTCTTTAAATCATTATGGTCGAGTGTTGGTTTCTTCAGCGGAGGCTTTACAATGGCAGTTTTGTAAAATGATGGGAATTCCCCAGATGAGAGACAGGTATTAATAACATCAGTTAGTGCAGGCAATATTGGATCTAAGCACTCTAGCAGCAGTGATGTCGGAATCGGATCAAGTTCACATGACTTTGGTGCACTCTTCATCACGATTGTACATACTAAATCCATAGAGACAGGTTCAAATGCTGCTAACGGTTGCCGCTGAAATTCTGTATCGCAACTGTAAGGTGACGACGAGTCAACTGAAATTGTGTTGTCAAGTTTATCTCTGATGGTTTGTACTTTGTCATGGAAGAAATTTGCAAACAGGTCCGGAAGGTTGACTAGAGAGAAGGTAGCTGGAAGTGGTGTACATTTGTTCCTTGACATTAGCTTGTTAGTAATCTCAAATAGATCTTTGCAGCTGGAACTTTCCGTGATCTTAGTACTGTAGTGGGCTGATTTCGCTGCATGGACTATGTTTGTGGCATTCTTCTTAGCGGCCTCATAGATCTGCTTATGAATAGTGAGTCTGGTGGAAAGCCAAAGCCTCTCAGCTTTACGGTGGTCTTTTTTAGCAGTGCGAAGCTGGTCCCTAACACTGCTATACCACGGAGAACACTTCTGAATTGCTACTCTGCACTTGGTTGCTGGGGCATGTTTATCAAGCAATGAATGCAGGCAGTTATCGAGTTGTTCTGCTGTAGGAGGTAAGCTAGTTGTTAGGTTTGCTTGGATGTCATGCATTAGTTGGGTTCTGTTTATCATACGGGGGTTTCTCTTAGTAGCGAATAAAGGTGGAGGATTAGGGACTGACACGTCAAGATGGCATATAATGCAGAGGTGATCTGATGAAAGTTCGTGGGACACCAGGCAGGACTGTAGAATATTATCATCAGGTCTGTAAAAAATCCAGTCTAAAATGTGACCATGTTTATGGGTGGGTTGGCTAACTGGCTGTTTGAGGTTGAAAACGTGAATGGAATCTAGGAGTTTTGATGTGCATGGGTTTCCAGGACAGTCAAAGTGAACGTTGAAATTTCCAAGAATAATCAGGTTGCCACCTATCGAATTTCCATACTCCAGGAGATTCGGAAACTGCTCCAACAAGAGAGATTCTGTCAGCTTGTTTTTTCTACTAGGAGGAGGGTGGTAGAGGCAGAAAAAAATGGACTGACCTTTGTTCTAGTGTGAGTGTAGTTTGGACTAGTTCAAATGATGTGTGGTACAAATTGAAGGTTGTAGTGTAGTTAAGACGGTTGATCATGGAGTTCTTTGCGATGACAGCGATTCCACCTCCGCGAGAGTGGTGGGGGAATGACTTGATGGAGTAACCGGTGGGTGTTAGATCCGTGCACTTGGGTTCATCACCTGATGTTTTTATCCATGTTTCTGTCAGGAAAAAGACGTCGATATTCTCATCGTTGATAAAATTAACTATTTCTGTGCACTTTTCTGATGGTCCTACTGATTGTGCATTGAATAATGTGATGCGCAATGGTGTCTCTTCGAAAGTTGACACAAAGGTTGTCAATTTAATTGGGATTTGAATTAGGTTGTCTAAATTAACGATTTTTAAATGCTAAACAAGAAGTAGAAATAATAATAATAATAATAATAATACTTTATTTACAGAGGGTGACTCATTTAGTCAAGGACTATTCTCTCTTGCGGTCCTCTTAAGAAGAGTGTAATAATATGCATTATATGAAAGATAACAGTAATTATTTTCATTTTAATATGTTCAGTATTAAAATACTAAATTCCATTATCTATTTGAAACACATACATACTCATGACATCTCTTCTTAAATACTGTAATATTTTTAGTAGATTTTAGTTGTAGTGGAAGCTTGTTCCATAGAACTGTGCCAGAGTATTGGAAGCTTTTATTAAATTGCTCTGTTCTTGGTTTTGGTGCTTGAAGGTTTCCATGTGACACTGATCGCAGATGGTAATGTGTTGAAAAAGGACTGATTGAGTCCTGAAGATACTCTGCTGCAGTTCCCTGTAGACATTTATGTACAAGAACTGCCTTGTGAAAATCTATCCTTTCATATACTGTGTACCATTTCAATTCCGTAAACAATGTTTTTGATGGATGATCAATAGCTGCATCTAAATAATGTGCACTGCCCGTTTCTGAAGTTATATATCCCATCAAGCTGAGATTTGGCACAGTTACCCCATACAGTTGAACAGTAATCCATTGTTAGAAGAATATATGAACTGTAGTATAGATTGTGAGATTCTATAGGTAAATATTTTTGTTATTCTGCTGAGTATGGCAATTTTGGATGAGAGTAGTTTACAAAGCTTATCAATATGGCCATCCCATTGTAAATTATTATCTACAGACACATCAACAAGCTTTTCATGTTTAACATTTTCTAACTGATGATCATTTATTGTAAGAGATAGTTCTGGGTTCACTAACTTGTAAAATCATACATTTTGTTTTATCTTCATTAATTACCATCCTATTTTGTTGTGCTCAATTTTGAACTCTAATAAGGTATGATTCAAAGCTTTTTTTGGTACCTTCAGTGTCAGAGGTAGATGTATACAAGGCTGCATCATCTGCAAACAAATCTGTATTTGTTGATTCGTTATTTAATGGAAGATCACTTACCAGTACACAGATAAGAAAGAGGAGAGGACCTAACACAGAGCCTTGAGGAACCCTGAATGAATGGTGCAAGTTTGTGAGTTAATATGCCAATGCTTACTTGTTGAGACCTTTGGCTTAGGTACGATCTGAACCAGCTTCAAGAAGGATTGTCAAATCTGTAACAGTTCAGCTTTTGTAGCAGAATTTCATGATCAATGAGACCAAATGCTTTCTTGAAGTCAAGGAAAAACAATCCCAAAGAACCATTATCCATTTCTTGTAGCCAAAGATCTGTTAATTTGGTAAGTTCTGTTTGGCATGAGTGGTACTTTCTAAATCCTGATTGTGCCTTATGAAATTGGGAGTAAGTTTAAAAAAATTCACAGACCTGCATAGCTACTTGCTTTTCAAATAATTTTGATAATATAGGTAGAATGGATATTGGTTTGTAATTTCCAGGATCCTCCTTTTCTCCTTTCTTAAAGATGGGTGTAACCTTTGCACATTTCAAGGTATCT